>CM032230.1:106875000-106915000 GCA_019009955.1 Riptortus pedestris | reverse complement strand
TTACTGTAATAGATATAATAAATAGTTTTTAATAAAATTAATATGTTACATCCAGATATATTTCAGTAATTATTTTTCTTTCCAGTGAAGAATATTTCTATCTATCTGTTAAGCTCTCAGAGGTCGGCTGTCCTGTTTGTTTACAATTCAGACGTTTTCCGTTGAGAGGTTATTAAAATTGGCTGAAATGTTTGTCATTACCGTTTGTATTTATTCATTTAATATTCACGGTGGAGTTAAGTGTTTCTTATCAGTATGTAGATTTATCTATTGTTAAACCTCACGTGGGAAATCTGCTTAGCTTTCGCAGCCCTTGCGTGATGGACTTCTTAATAGACCCCGGACTGGTACCTATCCGGAACAATAGAGGGAATCCCCTGAGGAAGGTAGCGGTAGTGCTACCGGAATTTAGCACAGAAATGACGAGAAGACCGCTGGAGCAGAAAGTCGATTTGGAGAAGAAGATTCAGCCCAGCGAGAAAGTTTGCGAAACTACATATATCTATGGAGGGGAGAAAAAAAAAAATTGTTTTCGTTGCAGCAGGCCAATAAATTCCTACCGGATTTTCATTTTTCTCATATTGAAGATGAAATTAGCTAATTGGACTATTTTCTCTGATTAGAGAACCCTGAGAATAAAACTGGGTAATAAAAATATAATTTAGATGATAGCCGTACTAGGCCGGTAGATTTTGTTTTATAGCTTTGTGGTTACCGGGTTTCGAGGTATTACTCCTATCTTCAGCTTGAGAGCTGCTTGAATACTGAACCAGCTATCTTGGTTCTGCAATGCCACCACTATGTGACAGGCAGTGCATCAGTAGCCCACACACACAAGTAGTATTATGGTTAGCCTTATATACTCTACTCAGCTAAAGGTTTTCGTTTTTGTTTAAATTATTTGAAATTGTAGCAAAATGTACTTTAGCGAAAATAAGTATAAGCGGTTTGCCCACCGTATAGAATGGTTCTATTTGGAGATTGTGAAAATAATAAAAAAATGTTAAATATGTATTAGCAGATTTACCTTAAGAGAAATCAGCTATTGAGGTCGTACTCATGACGCAATTTTCGAAATTTTTCTTCTAATGTCCATCGATCCTAGGATATGACGAAAATGAGGTCCGTTGAAAACTATATGTTAACGGTTGAAATCGGACCAGGGGAAGGGGCGGTTTAGTGGGGAGAAATTTTGAAAAATCATAATATCTCTATACGTCGGATCGAAACATTGTGAGGATGTAATTTACTACAAATTAAATTTACTATAAATATTGTTTGTTATATACATTTATTCTCTATCTTGAATATTAACCGAAATATTTGCTTTTTCAGTTTTCAGCCTTCAGTAAACCCTAACTTCTATTCATGTTACATAAACCATACTCTGTTATATAAGATTTCTTATTTCCGTTTGTATTTATTCACTTAATATTCACGGTGGTGTTTTGTTAGCAGTATGTAGGTTTCTCTATTATTAAATTTCACGAGGGAAATCGGCTTAGTTTACGCAGTCCCTGCGTGACGGATTTTTTTTGAATTTGTAAGTATTTTTGTAGATCTAATCAAAACGACACATTTTGGTCGTTTATTATCTTACAATAGTAACTTAAAAAAAAAAAAACACTTCCATTCTTTAAGTAATTCTGTCATTTGACAAGGTTCTCGAAGAAGATACTTAATAACATTGTTAACATATTTAGACCTAACTGTGCTGTCACAATCTTCTATGGTTTTTACTAGTTTAGGATTACAGAGAGTTTCAATTGCTTTCGTGTTACGTTTAAGTGTTTAAGTGAAAAGTGTATTTCTTTCATTTTGTAGATTACCGTAAGATATGAGTTCAAACCTTTTTTTGTTTTAATTTTTTCAGCATCTTAATACGCTTTGTTCATTCGCCCAAGGTCTTAGGAATTTATTTACCGACGAACAATAATGTCTGTAGACCCATCCTGGCTAGAAGAACACGGTAACCTGTAGATAATCCGCACTGATTAGCCTGTGGTATCAAATGGAGATTAATTTATTTAGTGACGGACTAAATACAATCCCAAATCTGACCCTGTTCGTGTGAGTTGTAACCTGTAGATATTCGGCCCCGATTGACATGATGTTGTCCTTAAATAAATAAACGATCTGCACAAATTAAATATTCATAGACATTTTCTCTTCAAATGCAGAAATGTTTCAACGGACCATTTTTTTACATTATGTTGTGTTTTTCTTTAACACATCGAATCCATGCTGCATTCGATGCTTTCTCAGTCGAGTACCTCCGAAGAAGTTTAGCATCAGGACTCACGGAACGGTAGAAAATACGATAATTCATTTATTAATTCAGGAGCTACCGCAACAAGGCGATTTGGCTGAAATTTGGCAATTGGCGTATTGGTTGAACCCAATACGAAAAAGTCCGTCACGCAGGGGCTGCGTAAACTAAGCAGATTTCCCACGTGAAGGTTTACAATAGATAAATATACATACAGGTAACACAGCCGTGAATGCTCAGTAAATGTACAATACAAGGCTGAATTGTAAACAAACAGGCAAGCCAACCTCGTAGCGCTGCATAGATAGACCGGAAAGACAAACAATTCATGAAATATATTTGAATATAACATATTAATTTTATTGAAAACAATTTACTAAAGCTAGTGGTGTAATTTGTAATGAATCAGAATCAGTTTTATCTCAATCACTCAAATTTTAGTAATCCAAAAACAAAAGAAGTGGGTTAACAGAACGTATTTGCATATATCTCACAAAGTAAAAGTTCAATGAAAACAATATTTGGTATTTAGGCTTCAATTAATATTTTTTATTATATAACTGAGCATTATTTATGTAAAACTAGTAGAAGTGGGGGTTTGCTGAAGGCTGAAAACTGAAAAATGCTAATATCTCGGTTAATATTCAAGATAAAGAATAAATGTATATAACATCATTTATAGTGTATTTAATTTTCAATAAAATAAGATAGATTATATACACTTTTTCGATCCGACTTATAGTAACGGAGATATTTCGAATTTTCAAAATTCTCCCCATCTAAACCCACCCTCCCCCTTGTCCGATTTCTGCCTCAGGGAAATCTGCTAAAAGTGAGAACAAGTAATAAACAGAACAAATAAAATTAAACACAATAAATACAAGGAATAAAGACAATGATTAAACATTAATATGAAGAAAACATTAAACACTACTAATATACACGACAATTTAAAATGGTTTAAAAATAAACTATTTTATTCCTATATACTAGAATATTTATATTATAATTGTTCAAAATATATTAAATTTATCGCTAAGTCAAAATCAAAATACCTTAACATACTCAATACCTCGAAAATTATATCTCGAAAATCATATTATTCCGTGTGCTTGCATTATTTATTTAGAGGCTTCTTCAAAATTCTAACCTTGCCCTGATTTTCATGCTCTGCAGTTAAAGTATCTCTTCCAACATTTTCTGGAAATATTACGTACTTTTAATGCATTGTAGATAAAGTTCTTCAGGCACTGTAGAGAAATTAATTATTTATTCTAATCTCAAACATTTTATTTCCTGAATGTTTGATAAAAGATAATTTTTTTACAGACAATGATTCCTGTTTATAAACTTGTTATTAGAGGGATTTTTAAAATTCGAAACAAAATATCAAGGGATATATAACAACTGTCCTGAAAATGAAATCCTTTGTTCTCAATTATTAATGTTAAAAGCTGAATTTCGACATTTGAACACTTTGGAAAATAATTTAATAAAGTTGATATCGTTTAAAATTATTTCATTGCAAGTCATCTTTTTGGAACGGAAGTAATAATTCCAAAAGTTAGAGAAATACATCGCCCTCCCTTTAATAGAAATCCTTTGTAAGTCCCTTTATTGCCCGTTTTTTTCTACTGGTTGTGGTCGTGTCATATATATTTAGCTGGAAACTTGAGTTTGTAATTTAATGAAGTAGTCATTATGAATTTATCTCCTTGGAACTTTTTTATGTACCATCATTTAAAGCTGCAATAAGAAAGAAGAGTTTTTATTATTTTTATCATTCAATTTATACTTGCAATAAAGTGCGGTTCGCTAATGGAAATAAAATTTAGGTTGATACCTTTTACTGCCATCGTTAGCAGTAAATGGGCAATCACTAAAGGATGTAATTTCTTTGCCCGTCAAAATAAGAACGTAATGACTCACAACGATTGGTTTTGAATAAATAAAACAATTAATATATTTTTAAAAGAAATAAAAAACAGTACTTTTAGGGTTTATGTTTTGTCTGAACTAATATAGGAATAAGGATTTTTCGTAACCATATATGTATTTTTTTGTGAAGAAAAAACATAGGATTTTCCAGAACACCAAAAATTCTACGTTTATTTATCAATGTCAATACTTCCGTCCTAAGCCTAATAGATATTTAAAAAGCTAAAACATTTTCAATGTTTTTACTAATAATGAGTTAATATTTATTTAACAAGTGAATTTTAAGTAATAAGAAAAATTATTCAATCCTGTTCTATGAAGGAGGTAACGTGTCACAGACAGCAATTACTTAACCTGCAATAATTACAACTTGTTACCGTTATCACATAACGAGCCTTGATTTGTCCAAATAATACAATAATCTCTATATACTACCATTTTTACTCAGGATATTTGTCACGGCACAACGGGTTCTCCAGAGCTGCTGTGCCGGGCATTGTGGATATCTAGACCAGTCTATCTTTGAGCTACACCACGACATGGATGTAGACCCTGCCGAAGAGACGTTGTCCCCATAAGTCATTCTGTTCAAATTACTGTCTTCATGGGCTTTTCACTCTAGATCTCTGAGAATATTCATATCCTTTCCTTCATTCCGAGTATGAAGAAACTGAGAATCAGTGACTTCCTAGTTTTAGTTGATTTCTTTATATATTGCTGGATGTCGCTGTGAGAGAAGAAGTAGTTAATTTCTCATCCTGTTTGGCCGGTAGAACAGTACCGACAGGGGCGCTGGAAAAAAAAAATCCGTAGTACCCATGACCGCATCCACCTACTGTTGAACTCTTGCAGTTTTAGGGTATAATTTAAGGTCCAATAGTCATTTAATTTTTGGATTCTTTCTTTTTTAATAGATTTCCCTTGAGGGAAATCAGATATTGACGTCGTACTACTATGAAGCGATTTTCGAAAAATGTTTTCAAATAACCATCGATCCTACCCTGGTGATGGCGAAAATGAGGTCCATTCAAAACTATGTATATATAAATTCTATTTTACATGAAACGTTTAAATATCAAGTTTGGTAACGATTGAACAAAAATTGCTACCACTAGAGCCTTAACAGATATATATATATATATATATATATATATATATATATATATATATATATATATATATACACACACACACATATATTTAGGTCGAGCCGTATGTCTAATTCTAGCGTAGGCAATAAGAATTTCTTTAGTCATTTACTCACTGATTATAAATTTTTGTAAAGGGTGGTGATCTGCAGATAATCGTTCCAAATAGTAAACTAATGTTACGGTTAATTTTAAAAATAACTATTGTAAATTTTCTATTTTGGGGACCTCCCTCGCCAGTCATTAGCTTGTTTATTAGTTGTCTGTGTTTTAATTCGAATATGCCCTTTAACGAATATGTTTCCATTAGCGCAAAAAAAAACTCGTGTGAATAGTGATCCACTGCAGAACACTGAAGATGGGGCGTGATGCCTCTAATAAAGGATTTCTGAGTGCAATGTTTGACCTTTTATATCCTTCCATTAATGTTTTGAATCTTGTGAGCCAAACTGATGCTAGTTTGTAAAATAGGTATTTTTATACACTCTGAAAAATTTATTTCCTGCTGTCAAAATTTATGAATTCTACTTCAGACAATGAAATCCAGAAAATGATTAAGATTAACTTACGCTTAGTTAAGAGATGCTTAGAATGAAATATGCACGAGTTTAACATTGGGATTAGGCTACCACAAAACAACTTGATAAAGTATTCCTTTGGATAAACAGCGGGCTTAGGGAGTCTGGGCTAAAGTTAACTCTAAACCCTCAGTTGTGGCCTCGTCTCGAATACACCAAGGCTAGGGAGGATCGGTTTGAAGGAAATTCCAACTGTGAGGAGGTGCCAGCTAGCTATGGCCTTTCTCACGTTTTGGCGTGGGACAACAAATATATTAACAGCAGGGGAATAATTTAATGTTCTCACATGTCATGGTGTAGATACCCGATAACGAAATGCATGAATGATTGAATTATGCAGAAAGTATTTGTTGAGTGGTTTAGTCCCACTCGCTCTCTCTCTCTCTCTCAACAAACACAAACACACTCATATTATGATACACACACACAGACACACACACACACACACACACACACACACACACACACACACACACACACACACGCACCGACATACAAATATATATATATATATATATATATATATATATATATATATATATATATAAAATTGTAACCTCTGTCTGTACATTGATTTTTTTCGCGAAATTTCACGATAACTTTTCGTTTCACATGTAATAGACACCATATCTGCATTTTGTTTCTTTCGTGTATGTTTGTTTGTTTGTTACCTTTTCACGCATAAACGGCTGAACCGAATTTTATGAAACTTGGTATGTATATTACTACTAACCCAACTTAGACTTTAGGCTATATTAACTTTCTCTGAGACGAACAGGAGTGGGGGTTATAAGGGAAGCCTGGAATAAAAAATAGGGATATTTCGTTTTCTATTTGTTTTTCGGTAAATATGTACATAACAAAAGTTGTTTATTTTTTTATTTAGAGTAACTTAAGTTATATACACTTTTGTCTTATACCTAAGTATAAATGCGTTATACGCTAAAAATTATAGCGGGAGCCAACAATATTATTTGCCAAAAAAGACTCAACCGAACTAAATAAAACTCGGTATGTGTATTAGCAGTGAGGTCAACATTATAATAAGCCATACCAACATTTCTATGGACGGGCAGGAGTGGGGGTTATAAGGGAAGCCTGAAATTAAAAATAGCGATATTTCGTTTCCTATTGGTTTTTCCGCAAATATAAACATAACAAAAGTTGTTTATTTTGTTATTTGGAGTAACTTTTGTTATATACACTTATGTCTTATACCTAAGTATAAATGAGTTATATGTTAAAACTTTAGCGGGCACTAACGGCTGGACCGAACTTAACAAAACTCGGTATGTCAATTAGTATTAATTCTTCCATGATTATAAATTATATTAAAATTTTTAGGTTCGAGTTAAAAGAGAGACCTGAAATAAAAATTCACCACATTTACATGTATAAGAGACGGGAAATATAAAAATATCGAAGACTGTGAAGCCTTATCGAACAAATAATTCTATTATTAGCAAATCCACGGGAAAGACGGGTATCAATCCTAAACACTGGGACGGGTAAATGTCAAAATATTGTGCAATGTAAAGCCTGCTAAAAAATACAATCACCATTCAGTCTCAAATGAATTCCCGGGCGAAGCCGGGTATCTGAGCTAATATATATATATATACATATACTGTTATGTATATTACAAAAATTATAAACGTTGTTTATTAGAGGTTTGTTTGGATTGCAAAATTAAACACTAACTTTAGAGTTTTTATCACTACACAATTTATTTAACAATGCACTACACACTTGGTAAATTATTCTTAACTATTACTCACAGTGTGCACTGATAACTTCACTTCTTTATAGCACAGTACAATAACTCAGGATCACTGAAGTTCGCAAAAACACGGCACTGCACTATCTTCACGAAGAACAAGACACTGCACTGTTCTTTACATGAACTCGGCACTACGTTGTTCTTCATATAAACACGGCACTTCTAGGGACCTTGCGATACTGGATTCGATCCGATATCTGGTATCGATACCATACTGGTATAAAAGTATCGATACTCCGATAATATCTCTTTAAAAGTATCGATACCAAAGGTATCGGTATCGAAACACCTCTGATTATTAAATCAGGTTTTTTAGAAAAAAAAATTGTGATTTATTACTGTTATAAAACGTCAGTTTTATCTCTTTAAAAACGTTTTCTTGTTTCTTAAAATAAAAAAAAATCTTTTTTTTTCTTTCATTATGGAAATTGATGAAAAATGTAGGTAATCCTCAATTGGCGGTTATCCTTTATCCCCTGCCTTTGAAATATCGTACTCCGACATAATTTGATTTATTACTCATTATCATGTATTTTATTTACTTTAAATTCGAAATATTTATTAATTTACTTTTAATGTAATTAGTTGATATTAAATTATCAAACGTTCAATACCGATACTCATCTTTTTGTTGTGATACTGTTGAAATATCGGAAACAAAGTATCTATACCAATGCTCCTAGTATCGAAACAAAAGTATCGGTACCTACCCATATCGGTAGTATTGCAACGTCCCTAGGCACTAAACTGTTCTCTACATAAACACTTTGCCGCACTGCAACTAAAATGCTCTGTTCGCTAAAGCTGCACTGAACGCACTGTTATTCACTTGAAGAGAACTGAGAACATACAAACTGATGGCCGAGCTGGACAGCTTTTATAGATGGGTGGCATAATCAAAAAAGAACTGCTCAGACAAGCCTGGGTCCCAGACGAGTGTCGCCGAGAACATTCTTTGGCACCTTCTGGTGGTTCCTTTCATCTACTTCGTACTTCTTAAATACGGTATTAACTCTTTGTATTTTTCATGCACGTAGTTTTCGAAAATATATATATATATATATATATATATATATATATATATATATATGTTTGTGTGTGTGTGTGTGTGTGTGTGTGTGTGTGTGTGTGTGTGTGTGTGTGTGTGTGTGTATGTATTTGAACTGATCTTGATCCATAGATGTTCTAATAAATCCTCTAATAAAATTCGTGTATGAGGAGAAGCTCATTCATTTGTTAGAACAATAAAAAAAAAGAACAAATGTACACTCTCAAGCTTCGTTAATATAAGGACTTTACATTTCTATTACATGCTGAACGTTTTGAAATGTTTCATTGCATGCAGGAAAACTGCAAATGCTTTGCCGTTGGTGGCTCCCCAATCCTCTGTTAGGAAATGAGAAAACCTCTGTCAAACCGAGCCCATTACTAGAGGTTGACTGCCTTTCATTAAAACATTTTGGGGAATATACCCTGATCAACTCTTCAGATTCTGTTTTTGTTTTAGCTTAAATTAAGCTAGATAATCTTAATGGTGTTCATTTCTAAATAGTAGGGATTCGAGTGCTTTAATTTGATACAAGAACAAACAAATATATATATTGAAAAACTATTATTGAAATATAATGTATCTCGTACAATAAAGGTCTCTTTAAAACAATATTTGGCATTTAAGCTTCGAATAATGTGGTTTATTATTTGACAGAGTATTGCTTAAGTAACATTAGTAGAAGTGGGGCTTTGCTGGAGGCTGAAAACCCGCAAATATCTCGGATAATATTGAAGATAAAGAATAAATGCGTACGACAATATTTATAGTACATTTAATTTGAAATAAGATTGGTTCTATACAATTTTTCGATCCGACGCATAATAACGAAGATATTAAGAATTTCCGAAATTTCTCTGCCCCACCCACCACTTGTTCGATTTCTGCCATTAACGAACTCGACATTTAGTTTTATATGAATCTCATTTATATCGAGTTTGGTTACGATCAAATAAGAATATATATATATATATATATAGTTTTGAATGGACCTCATTTTCGTCATTTACTAGATAGGATCGATGGACAATTGAGGAATATTTTCGAAAATCGCGTCCTGAGTATGGGCTCAATGTCTGATCCCTTAAGGAAAATTTGCTAAAATATGGCATCATTACCTATTGTATTAGGGAACTTTTTTCTAAAATTTGTTAATTTACTTGTTAAAAATAATATAAGACTTAGTTATTCAAGCTAAGAAACACTTTTGTTATTTTGACACCCCATTGAAACTCGCTAATGGAGTGTTATGGATTATATCATCATAAATCTGATCTGTTGCTTTTGTTGAAAGATTTCCCAAGTAACATTTTAAGTATACAGAAAATCCATTTAAACGACTCCAGAAATTTTAATCTAAATTGTTTCAAAATCTTTAGACAAGATTACCTGGAGGGACTTATGCCTTTGGCGGGATTTGAATAAAAACTTCTGAAAACATTGCTTGCATGCAAATACCATAAAGTTCAGACCTACAAGCCCTAGTGCGTACACATTTTCTCCCCATTTAATATGCCAAGTAACAATTTTCAGTTAATTTCTGTTACTCGTACACTGCAATAATCTGACATGGAAATAAGAGACAATAACATTGGAATCTACGTATTATTGAATACGATCAGTTCGGGATATTAAATGTTCAAACTAAAACTCATTTAGATTCCTACTGAATGTCGCTGAATCACTGAATTAGAATCCATGATAGACCTGTCCATTGTTAGTCCAATTCTAATTTCTCAATTTTTTTTTCTTTGCTCGACGAGATCGTTGGTCAGATCACTGACTATCCATCGTTTATACTAAATAAACCACTTTTAGTCTAAATTGTGGACGTTTCTTCGCTAATTGATGAGCTAAAATTTATTGTTTACGAACTGTAGTATTTAATTTTGTCTATTATTCCTAAAATATTTAAAGGCCTGTGATTAGACCAAAGGTTATTTTTCATTTTTTAGCAAAAGTGAGTTTGTCCTGGAAATTCGAGCTATTCTAAGACAGTACTTTGAAAAACGGCTCATAGAGACTAAAAGCAGCCAGTAAAAAGGCTGGGTACCAGAGATGACAGATCCACTGTTTATTCGCGCTGCACATACTTGAGAATTTTCAGGAGAATATGTAGAAAAAGTAAAAAATGTAATGCATGCCTACATTTATTGAAATAGACAATTCAGATGGTACATACGTACTAAGGAAATGTAAATATACAATTATTATATGGATGCAAATAAAAACGTGATTGTACAAAGAAAACACGCAGTATACAATACCTTATATAAAATAATTAAAACGAAACTGTGATAGGCTATCTTCATTTTGGAGCAGACTTGACAGAGGTCGAGGCTCTACTGTAGCTATAATCAACTTTTAAGGTCCCTGGAAACAATGGACCCTTGTTCTTCCTGGGCATCATCTGAGGCTTTCTGATGTGTTCCCGGAACCTGCGCCAATATTTGTTCCTCGCTTCTTGGCTTCTTCTGAGAGCTGCTCAATCGGTAGTATTGCAGATTTGATTACTTCTGTACTATGAATAAGGATTTTATGTACTCTATCAAGCATATAGTACCATCAATGCAGGATAAGATGAAGTTCTCTGGATTCGAAACAGAAGTCTTCAAATTCGACTGTATTTATTTCTGTATATTACCACATTTCTTTTATATGCTGTACATCCAATGTTGTGATCTTTGCATTCAGTGGGAAGACATTGCAGGTACCGGATATTCATTTATGTGTCTCATTTGTTTAGCAATGTTCCTTGTCCCTGCTGTTCGAGCAGCTACTTCTGAAGTAAACCTAGCAATACTGCTTAGTTGAGCAAGGCCTTTAACTATTGGTTTTGACTCATTCCTCGTCTAAATATTGCCGTGGCCTTCTTACATTAGTGGTACCTTGAATTAAATTGGAAGGATACGGCGCTGTACGTTGAGCTTTGAAACTGATGTCTTGAACTAACTAATTTTAATTAGTAGCCAAAAAACACTGCTTCTGGGATTTTTAAAAAAATCTCAAAAGAAGGTACTCTAAGAAAAATGTTGCACTATTGTGCTTGTTAAAATAGGTCTTATTATTAATCGGCAAGGTGCAGGTATTAAATATAGAATATTTAGAATGTTTCAAAAGCAAGGAAGAGAAAAAATACATCGTTCATATTAAAAATTTGTTTTTAATATAATTTGATTATCAGAAGCTTTATTTAATTGATAATCATTGGCTCATTTCAGTACAAGTAATATCCATATTCAACAATTGATTCTTAGAAAATTTGTATGACTTTATATTGTATGGTTGAAATGATTTCTGGAATACAACTGAAATTTTGAGAAAATAGCGTCATGAGACCTTAATACCTGATATCCCTTAAGGGAAATCTTCTAAAAAGAGTTCGAATTTCCAGATGAATACGTTACATATGTCAAAAGGAGTATATCTATGGCCAGTTTTTACTCTTTTAGCATTTTTTTTTACTGTATTTTGGAAAAAACATTTTCTTATATAGTTGAGTGGGATGTCTCTTATTTTTTTATGGATGATTGGGCACGAAAATGCATAAAATGCAATGTCCTTCGGATATATTTTTTGATTTTTTAAATTGTAATATTTTGGAGAATGGCTACTATATTTAGGTAAGAACCCTATTCGGCCAAAATGGGTGATAGGTGATTTTCCGGCCATTGAATCCATCTTGCTATAGGTGTCTAAGGTGGTGAATACCCAATTCATCCCTCTTCCTAGAGCTATTCATGGCAAGAGGCCGCTCACAAACCTTCTTGTCCCACTCATCCTTTTCATTATTCTCAGCTGTCTGAAAGTATTATAGAATGGAAGACCCCGCTCAATTCGCAGGACATTTTCCTCTAGGAGAGGCCGCTATTATCATACATTTCGTGGTAATACGTAGACCTGAGACCAAAATAAACTTTCAGTAAGATTCTTCTTAGTGATGAGGTATGCACATCAATCGTTTAACTGATGTGTTTGAATGTAATTGTCTATGTAATTTGAACCCTAGCTTTTTAAAACTAATATATTTATATTAATTAATATTGTTGCGAAAATTAAATACATGAAAAATTAAACAGTGATAGTCACGTATTTGGGAAGTACGGAGATCAAAGGATTCCGCCGAATGGTCCTAGGTGATACCAGTACAGATCGAGAAGAGTCTAGACCAGGGGTCTCCAAACTTTCCAGCCTTAGGGCCATACTGATTACTCCAGTAAGTTCCGAGGGCCAAAACCATATTATCATTGTTGCCGGTGGTAAAAAGTGAAATAGTCCACTGATGAAAAAAAGTCCGAAAAAGTACAACCTTTAAAAAAGGCTGCAAATCGGACAAAAGTCCGCAAAACGGCAACACTGCATATTATTAATTTTCCTGTCATTATCTCTAATTTCTAGATTAGTCGTAGAATACGAGCCATGAGAGGGTAACGTGACACATCTGGTGGACACAAGCGGAAATAGGTAGTACCTGTAGTAGTTGGATTAATTTCAATAATTTGTTAGTTATTATATACTGAAGTTAAATTTTCTGCATATTATACATGTCTTGACTCATTACAATTCTGTGTTTCTTTATCCAACTTATCACAAAAACAATAACAATAAGCCTACAACAATGTTATGAGTAGTTAGCCCATGACCATATCAATGTAGATGTCATATTAATAATTATTCAACATACAATTATAATACTTCAGTAAACTAAATTTAATTTGCTATAAAAAATATGTTCTCTAAAAGGAGTTTTCAAGTATGCTAACTCTCCGCGGGCCGGACAAAATCTGTCCGCGGGCCGGATTTGGCCCTCGGGCCGTAGTTTGGAGACCCCTAGACTAGACTATTCTCCTTTGATGTCGCCGCTCACCTATAAAAGCGTACAGCTCGGCCCGATAGTTATTTTTTGTTCTCAGCAGTCTTCAAGTGATCATCAGTGCGTTCATTGCAACAGTGCGACTTAATGCAGTGCGTGTAAAGTGTTTTATGTGAAGAACAGTCTTCTGCCGTAACTCTGTAAAGAACAATATAGCGCCGTGTTTAAGACAGTGCAGTGCCGTTAACTTCGCGAAGTAAAGGACAGTGCAGTGCCGTCTTTTTGTGAACTTCAGTGACCGTAATTGAATTGTTGGACTTTGTAATCTGAAGAACAGAGACGCTATTAGAGCATACTGTGAGTAGTAATTAAGAATAATTAACCATGTTTATAGTGTGTGTGTGTTTAATTTTGCAATCCAAAAGAACACTCAACAACAACGTAACAATATATTTATTTAATTATTATTAATTATAATTAATATATTATATTGGTCTGTTACCATCCAAGTGGTCGCAATTTTTTTTTATTGTTATCAAACTCGATATATAATCTTTTTATGTAAAACTATAGATCACGTTTGTTAGAGGCTGAAATCGGAGGGGGTTTATATTGGAGAAATTTTGAAAATTCGATATATCTTCGTTATTATACGTCGGATCGAAAAATTGTACATAACCAATCTTATTTGAAAATTAAAAGTTGTTATATACATATTATCTGTATCCATGAATATTAACGCACATATTTTGATTTATTAATTTTCATCCTTAAGTAAACCCTCTCTCTTACTCATGCCATATTAACAATAAGCTGTTATATCACGAACCTCTTTATTACGCGAGATACATGGAAATTCGTGGTCTAAAGACGCCATCAATTTAGGTTTTATGCATGCTATAATTCCCACCACTTGGGAAATCTACTTAGTTTACGCAGCCCCTGCGTGACGGTTTTTTTATTTTTCCAGGTGCTCTAAAGGAAGATTACGCTGGAAGGAGTGGGGTACAAAATAAGTTGCAATTCTTATTTACGCTTCTTTTACTTTTTTATGTGAATTCTGACTTTTTATTCATATTCTCCACCGAAAAGAAATAATATTCTGTACTCAAATTCTGCCCCGTGCGATGATTTTATTACCATCTAGCAATTCTGTCCATTTAGATTTCAGAACCAGATTCTTGCGGGTTGTTACTTGATTAAAACTATGATTTTCGAGGAACGTTAGTATAAATAATGGAAATGTCAATTAATTGTGTTCCTTACCATATTGTCTTGAAACTTCTGTTATCTGTATTGATCTGAGTTAGGAAATATAATTACTCCTGTTTATGCAACTTGGGTGATATCATTTGGTTCCTCCCCACTATAATTCAGTCCTTCCCGGCGGTAGGAAATTGTATTTTAAATTAAGCAAGGCTTATCTCATTTAATATAAGCTGAAATGATTTTAGTAGTTGAGGTAAAATTAATAACGGGATGATCTGGATATAGTGGAAGCTGATGGAATACTGGTGGAAAGATGGTTGAAAAGCTATTTTCCTGTATGGCCTGGGGTGTTGAACATCAGCCGTCATGTATCCTCATAACCCATTCTCACACCTCACTGGTGAACCTATTCTTTCTCTTATATGCTTCATATATTTCTTTTTCCATCGAGTTGTTCCTAACGTGACTTTATTTAATTTAAATTCTTTTTAATTGTTTTCCAATACTTGTGAACATATTATACGTAGTGCTGACTTCGTTGTTTTTATTTATATACGCTAATATCAGATAGCGTAATATAGATATGCCGAATTAATGTTAATTATGGTTCTTTATTATTTTAATATTAAATTACTGTCAATAATAAGGAGAATAGATTAAATAAAGAGTAGAACAAATGATAAAGTTATACAATTGACTCCAAAAAATTGAGTAACAGTCACATACATATTGTATTTACATTTTTCCTCATTTATTTATTTTTCTTCTATTATTATTATCTGCAATGAAATGTTAGTTAAAAAGCAGATATAATGCAAAAATGGCCATGGCTAAGGGAATGCTACTGTATATGTATTTGGCAAATGGATAGAGTGGTTGGAAGAGAGGGAGGTACTGAGAGAGAAAAAGATGTGCAGTACTGCAATATTTATTGTAGTTATAACGGTGGGGGAGGTTATATTTATTGTAGGTGGAGGTTTAAATGGATCCCTTAAATTATGGTTCGATTACTTTGTGTAACGAATTTATGTGGTATTTGTTGTTCTCTCTGTTACGTTATTCTTTAGTCTTATCATTCTTGTTGCTGGCATTTCTTTTTTTAAATTTACTATAAGAATCATAAATCCATAAGCTCCCATATTAAGTTCACTGATTTTCCAATGAAAAACAACTTGTTTACCCTACTAAAGATGAACAGGATGCCTTATAGGGGATATTTATTTCTTCACTCTTCTCTGAAACATGGGATTTTGAGTGATTAATAACAAGAGTTATAGAGAGAATGAGATAAATACTGGTGTAGAAGGAGATGGAGGGTCGATACCCATCGCTAGTGATTGAACGGGCAGGGAGGTTCGAGAGCTAGTCGAATATTTCACGTTGGATTTCCATCCCAGCACCTCTCGTATTTCATGAAGGGATCATTGCTCTATACACTCTCAGCCTCTACTAGCCCTTTCTAAAAAATACCTTTCTTCTCCTCATGAATCCTTAAATTTATAAAAGCTTTCTGTTCCCTTTGAGCATTACACACTGTAGTCGTCCCCCTTTTTAGAGGTCTTGGCTTTGTAAAGTACAGCTTACATTTATTCCAACTTTTGGTGAGATGGAGGAAAGAGGGAGCAAATCTTAACATAGCAGCACCACAACTCTATGTTAAATGCCACTGAATACAATGTTTTAAATATCATTATCTTAACTGGTCAGCCTTGGCGATTTAAACACACAATCAAAAAAATGTCGCCGACTAAAAGGTTGAGATCTTTGTCTTTAGTTTAAAATATTTCGTCTTGCAAGAATTACATCATACAGATACGTGCTCTTAAATTGTATTTCTCCCTTAATGAAAATACAATAATTGAAATTTTCTATATGCGAGATATATAGTTATATAAAAGTGTTAAATGAACATCGGATGTATAGGGTTGGGACTGAAAGCCGGGCCTCATTTTGTCATCCATCTGCCGAGATTGTTTGGGCATTTAAAGAAATATTTAAAAAATATCAATTGCAAGTTTACACTAAGGAAACTTGCTAAATGAAGGTCTTTATTTATATAAAAGGCCGTATCCTTAAGGGAAATCTGCTTTTATGTATAAAGGGACTTTTCGATTTAAGGCGTTGGTCTTAATTCCCTTTGTTAACCCAGCGTTGTTCTTTCGATTCTAGGTGTTTACGTTCTAACAATTTTTATATGTTCGATACTAAATCCGATGTTGAAACATTTTCTGTAATACTAAATATCAGGTAGGGCTCTGGTTAGCCATGTGAGGTAATGTGTTTCCTTTAATCTCTAATGGTAAACCGACTAGTGTTCCTATTCCCGCCTGGCATTAGAAATATATTTAGTGACAAACCTTCTTAATATAACCTTTTAGCCAGAGAATGGTAACCAGTAGATAACCCGTTTCAATTTGATATAGTAGCAAAAAGTGTACGTTAATAAGTAATAATAATAATATAATCTAATTATTTGATACTAACTATTATGTGTAAATATCGTTTTTAATATGTCTAACGGCTGTTCCTTCACAAATAATATTGCAGAAAGAAGTGTTAATCCCTTGTAGATAACCTGTCCCGATTAGCCGAAGTAATATAAAGGGAACGTTAATAAATAAAACACACACACGAACAAATATTTATATTCCTATATATATGTTACCCTAAAAGACCGAAATCAGGTGTGAACATGCACCAAATACCCTCACCGGTGTATGTCGACAATCACATCGGTGTTCTCCAGATTTTGGTCTTTCACCTTAACATATATATATATATATATATATATATATATTTGCACATCTAGTATTAGGATTTTAAGCGTCTTCTTGGACGG
Organism: Riptortus pedestris; assembly: GCA_019009955.1. Classification (NCBI taxonomy): domain Eukaryota; kingdom Metazoa; phylum Arthropoda; class Insecta; order Hemiptera; family Alydidae; genus Riptortus; species Riptortus pedestris. Next base: position 106,897,378 of record CM032230.1, on the reverse strand, counting down.
AGTGGCGCCTCCAAAGGAGAAGTCTCCTTAAACTTCTTAAGCGCTCCATGAGTCACGTTGGTTAGCCGCATTTCGTAATACTAATTCGGGTATTAGATGAACTATGAGCAAGATGCCCAATTGCCTTTAGACGTGGATTCGAGTTAACTGGTCGCAGCGAACAGATGACAAATGCGAGTACTCTTTATTTTCCTATACCAAGCATGTGCAATTATCCTATATCGGAACCAGCCTTAATTTTCGCAGTACAGCCCGCTAAGTTTTGCAAACTATATATATATATATATATATATATATAGATATATATATTTCTAGCAATATAATACATGGTATTGTGTCTATAAATGCGGTTTTGTCAGCATGCCCTTGACTAGCTTACCATTTTAAAATTTTGAGAATAATGGGAAATAGGCTCTTTGCTTAGACGCAAATTTATAGAAGTGATAGCTATAGACGTTTTCGAGGCGTAATAAGTGCAATAGCTATAGACGTTTTCGAGGCGTAATAAGTGCAATAGCTATAGACGTTTTCGAGGCGTAATAAGTGCAATAGCTATAGACGTTTTCGAGGTGTAATGAGTGTAATAGCTATAGACGTTTTCGAGGCGTAATAAGTGCAATAGCTATAGACGTTTTCGAGGCGTAATAAGTGCAATAGCTATAGACGTTTTCGAGGCGTAATAAGTGCAATAGCTATAGACGTTTTCGAGGTGTAATGAGTGTAATAGCTATAGACATTTTTGAGGCGTAATAAATGCAATTAGCTATAGACGTTTTCGATGCGTAATTTTAAGGGAATAATGCAATTCTACTTTAGCTCAATTAAAGTCGGTTCTACGTTGGTGGCATCATCCTGGTTTTTGGATGTCGTCGTAAAGGTTTCTACCGAGGTAATAACTATATAAGATGGGCCAGAGAATGCCAGTCTTAATAAGGTATTTCAATGGTTTTCAAATAAAAAGGTACGAATGTGGGCCAAAAATTCAAATATAAAAGGAATATTTTCTGCTCAATGGAACTTATCTTTTGTCTATTGTGTTGACGCCTAAAAATACGGAGTCGAATGAGCAAGGTGAAGCCTAGAGTTGGAACGATGCCATGGGAAGAATGTTAGAACGTTTGCAAATCAACGGAACCGGGAGTGATTGTTTGTTTAAGAATCATGGCCCTTGAAGGTCGTATTTATGAAATACTCTTCGGGTAAGTCCGTTTGCTTATACTCTATTCAACATAAAAAACAAACAAACGGCTGATTCTACACTTCATTAAGCATTAAATACGGATTTATAGAAGTTACTCATGTCTCAAAATCGTCATGTATGTTTGTATTCCCACTTGGGGATCATTTCAGATCATTGAACTAAATGAACTCAAAATAATGTTAATCATATTATTATTGCTATTATTTGTTAACGTCCACTTTTTGCTACTGTGGCTAATTGGGACAGCTTATATACAGATTACCGTCCTTTCTACAGATGGTGGGACTAAGGATTTTATTTAATGAATTCGTCACAAGGCTTAACATGTTATATTAAAGCCCACGCTTTTACTCGGATGGTTAACCTGAGCCCGGTAATCATATTAATGTGTAAGAAACATTCATCATTTTCATTTTTCATATGCAAAAGTGTGTTATAAGTTTACGTCCAATTTATGCTACTATGGCTAATTTGGACTGGTTATCTATAGGTCACCACTTTTTTTTAAACCAAGGTGGGACTTAGGTTTTAAATTAATTTAATTTAATGAGTTCATCTCTTAATAAATCCCTATTGCCTGGTGGCTCCAGGTTTACCAAATAAGATTAAGAACAACGCCTTGACTGCGCGTGGCAAATCTGCGCCTCCTATCAAATACTTTAAGAATATTATAATAGGACACTCACAATTAACGCACTCATTCCTGACGACAAGGTAATTAAATATTTGAACTTCAGAATATGGGCTATATCGTGCTGCCTGCGGGTATCGAACACACTCTCGTACAGGCACTCTTTCCTGAGGGTTATCTATACTTGTCAATGAGGTGCAGACTCGGAGTCAGCGCACATGACTAGGTGAAAATGGAACACTAGTCCAAATTAATTAAATTCTTATTTTTAACAACTGTGGGCGATTTATGGCTCAGAAATCATCATTTCTCGCCAGTTTTCAGGTAAAAAATTATAAAGAATGTCAAAAAATTTATGTGTCATGAGCAATCATGATGGAATATCATTACATGTATTTGATGTGCAATAGATTTGAAAATCTCGAGCAATAAGCAATTTATTTGTATATTTTGGTCTCAACGTTGTATAAACCCCCACTCCTACTTATCTCACTTTAATAATAATCCAGTACATCACGAAAGAAAAGGGCGATGGATTAGGAACTCATTTTTATTTATTCTTCAAGATTAATAATTCCATAAGAACCCTACAGTTACCTAGTCCTTACGACAAAGTAATAATACAGTGATTTGGGAAGTGTACAAATATTTTGGATAATGATACCTCGCAATAAATATTATTTTTATTATTCCTTCTCTAAAGATTCCCAAACAAAGTGGGTTACATTAGCTGACTATATATATATATATATATATATATATATATATATATATATATATATATATATATATACATACACACACGCGCCCACACTTACTCTCACTTATGAACACATTAGCCATTCAGTTTTTGCATTTATTATTTTATTTTAAAGTTCTTTTCTTTTGTTGCAGTGTGGCATTTTCTTCTTAGTACCATAGGGCTCCAATTAGAATATTTGCCAACGACTCTTCGGTAAGTTCTTGTATGAAGTTTCATTATAAATGCATTGTTTCATTTGTAGCAGCTGTTCACAGAATTATCTCGTCAACAATTGGAATGTATTGCAAACTTTTCATTAATGCTTTTGTTTTCTTAAAGGACATATTCTCTTCATTGCTTCCCTTTTAGTGTTGTATTTTTTGGATACTACAACGAATAGAGATATTTTTCTTTGATGTAGGTAGTAACGTGATTTCTATTTATTTATATAATGACATGACTATTCCTTTAATATTGACTGTAACTGTACTTATTCGAACTGGGTATTGTAATTAATAACAGTAGCTCATGTAATTTATAAATGATTTATAGAATTTCCGAGGTATGACAACTGTAAGAAGTTACAACGTGAATTATGGAGATTTGCAAGTTGACATCTGCTGTTCTAACTTTGTTATAGATATTACTGTAATGAAAATTTCCATAATATCATTCCGTTTGGATAAAGTATTTTATCCATTAATGATTAAATTCATTTAAGGAACCAAAAATATATTTTTTATTACTTGAATTGACTGTTAATGGAATTGTGAAAATAAAAAAAAATAAAACCTTAACCTTTTTTATTCTCGATCGTATTTTTAAAATAATCATTGGACGATTGTAGTAAGTGAGAAGAATACGTCGATGGAGGATATTTTCTTATGTAAAAGGAACCCTGCAAAGAAGGCGGCTATGGAAATATTTTCTGAAAATAAAATTCCATTTTATCACAAAAGAAAATGGTTTTTGTAAAGAAACGTGAACGCGAAAGAAAAATAATGTTTATAGGGGATAAAGGAACCTTGCTTTTAGGCATTTCTATGCATGGACTTTACTTATTTTTACAGAATGTACTATCTGAACATTTCATTTAAAGGTATATTACTGAATAAGGTTGTAATAGAGAATTAAAATATTTTCTTAAGAAATGTTTTTGTTTTTGTAGGTGAAGCTTTATAAATAGTTTCAATAAATACAGATGTGACTTGAAAATGTAAATTCCTTTATAGTACTTTATTTGTTTCTCATTTAATCACTTAAAAACAGCTCGAATGTTTTCAAAAAAAATTGTTTATTGGTATCCCAGTGACACTAAAGAATATAGGCTATGCAAAAATCAAATTTTTTAAGCAGAAGTGGATTCATTTCAAAGAGGAAATAAGTGTTCTACAATATGCTCGGTTCCATTGACTTTATCAAAAAAAAAAATTAAATAACTGGCTGATTTTTTGAATATATGTTGCAAACCGCAGTTGTAAGGTAACTCGCTTATTTGGGGTTCAATCCAGAATATTAAAACAAACTGAAGATAAGCTCCTCCCCTAATACCATGCTGAGTAATATTGACAAGATTAACTGTTATGGATATCCATTTCCTCAATAATGGTCAAAATGGTCATTTGAAAAGTACCTTGAATGTGAGTTTACCCTGGGAAACCGTCACACGAAACAAAATACAAATGTGTGAAATAAAAAAAAATATATATATATTAACAAGCAGCTTACCTACTTTCTGGTTAGGTGGTGGATGGTCCTTTACTGATGTTGAATTTCCACAAACGATGGCTCCTCTGTTATCAAAAAGTCGCCAATCTACCCCAGACGTTCCTGGAGTTCCTTTAAACGAGTTTGCTCTTCGCTGATATACTCCCAGTTCCCGCAATCCGCTAGTTTCTTTATGACAGTGGAGACACTTTTAGGAACCTGAAACTCTCCCGTTGTGGGCCTTCTCATCATCAAGTCACCCGAGAAAAAGATCCGTCGTCAACGTTTATAATTTCTGTTGTAGGTTAATGTAATCCAGTCCCCAGTCCGAAACCACTGACTCCGAACATCAATGAGAACACCACTAAAGTCGGGACATTTTTCCACAAGATGTTAGAAAACACTCTACCAGTCCAACTTCCTGCCCAACATAGCCCCGGCTTGAGCGTCAAAAATCCAGTTGTCATGCCTCCAGTAGTCTCAATCCTAAATTATGACCTTGTTCAGAGGACCATACAAGGATAATGTCATCTGCGTAGGCTAAGACCGATTCCTTATCCGAGTTTAGTGAAGCCACAATACCATAGTAATGGTCTATTATATTGAACAACGTCGGAGGTGGGGGGTTACTTAGAATATGCATTTTATTGGATGCAATTCAACCCTTTTACTTCCGACTTTTGTTGGCGACCTTACCGGTGTTAAAAGAAAATCTATGATAAAATCTTATTATGTATCCACTTCAACACTTTAGTGTCAGGTAGCACTTAACGAGAATCTGCTAGAAGTACATATTCAAATTTTTCTCAACATATTTGTCTGCATTGTGGTGTGCTAACTGATTAAAGCATACTCTAGGTCTATTATCAAACCCAAATTTATGGGTAAGGCCCTTGACGGATACACTGGTAAATGATGAATGGTTTGAACGTAAGGTCCATTGAACCGTAATAGTCCCAATATGGTTGGACAGACAAGAGAAGTGAAATACATTTGAAACGAGGAGTACGAAACCTGTAAGGTTGTGATGGGTTGAAAGTAGCAAGCTGTAATCCAACCGGCTCCCTATGCAAGTCATTGAATGCATTATTGGTTGATATTAGTAGTATGTTAATGGAGTAAAGGACAGTACAGAGTAGTGGACTGGAAAGCCGTCGCCCAGGATAGGCAGAAGTGGAGAAGTCTAAAAATATGGGCTAATGATTTCAAGGTTTTATTTTAAGAGAACACTGGAGATTCATGTTTCCTACTTTGTACATCATACAGTTATTGGGGGGGGGGGGGGCCCAAAGAGAAATAAACATTGAAGTTGAACTTAGTAATAGAATGAGTAAAGGGACCAGATGCTTCCGATTTGAGAAACTCTGTTGGAATTCAAAACTGACGGTATAACCATAAAGGACAACGAAAAAAGTACCCTCAAAAAAGAAAAAAAAAGAGGTTGTGCTCTAGAAAAGGAAAGTCCAACGAAAAATATTTAGTATCGTCAAGTTGCACAGATGACGCATTAGTAGTTAGTTGCACTCAAGTAATGGAATAGTTTTTGGGAGGCAAGCGCAGACTCTGGTGGCTGGGATATATTGTTGTAACGAAAAAGGTAAAAAATGTATATACATGTGTGAAGGATGTAATGAAAACAAACAGTTTGAGACAATTTTATTTATGTGATTGTGAGCTGCTGAATATTCGACTTAGGTAAATAAATATACAGCTGAGATGAGTAAAATAATGTGTTGAAATCTGAGTTAGGTTTAATTATTGACCTTCTACCTTTTTGTCTAGGAAAAGGTTAACAACTCTCTTCGGATTATGTAATTCATTATATTTATTTACAATTAGTTTATCAAATTCAAATAAAAATGTAGAATCCCTACTAATGTAGCAAGTTAAAATAATATATATATATACTAGCTAAGGTACCCGGCTTCGCCCGGGAATTCATTTGAGGCTGAATGATGTGGTATTTTTTTTGGTAAGCCTTTAGTTTGCACAGTATTTTGACATTTCCCCGTACCATACCAGTGTTTAGGGTCTATACCCGTCGTTGCTGTGTGCTGAATGATTATAGTATTTTTTTGGGCAAGGCTTCAATGTTTTCAACTACACTTCCCGTCTGGGCGCATTGTTTTCCCGTGAGGGTCAGGCAGGTGACTTATAAATGAGAAATTTTACTGTTGAAGAATAAATAAAAATGTGTTCCTAATCTATCCCTTTCCACTTCTTAAGTCTCCTTTTTGAATACTTAAAATCATAATCATGGATTGCATTTATTACAATTAAATATATAATGAAACTTATTTCCTGTTAAAAACCAATCCGAGCACATGTAGTTTAAGCATAGTTTTGTACATTAGATTACATTACATTCGTAATAGCGTAATAGCAGAGCTCAGTGGAAATCACTTCCAGGAATGGCAGCATTTCACTGGTAATAAGATAACTCAATTAACTGTTTAGGCTCCTGTCATCTTCCGGTCCAGCATGAGGGCTAAACACCATGTTTTTCTTAAATTATTGATTCAGAGTATTATTTTAATAATTTATCTACCTGACGGAATTAAATAATAGTATTACCCTAAAAATAATTTCATTTATATTCAAAGAGATGGGTGAGGGGAAGAGATTGTAGCACTCCCAGCAAAATAAGTAATACTTTAAATCATATTAAGTTTAACCGGATATTGTCTTTTTTCATAATGGCATTACCATTAACGTCTAATTGTTATGATGGTACATATTTGTTTCAATAACATCAAAATATCGGAAATAAGATATATATTAGCAGAACCAAAGAGTTTGCTTCCCTACAACTTCCGCTATCATTCCTTGTGCCAATTCAGCATGACTTTGTTTAAATAATACATTATACAAATTAAATAACGGAAATGCTCTTATAGTATACATTTCTATTGGAAATAAATAACAATGTTATTCTCTAGGAAAAATAAATAAATGAGAAGGAGGCGACGGAGATATATAACCTCACTAATCCGAATCATATTTAGAGTTATCAAATGTGACTTTAACACAAAATAATTTTTCATAATATGCATTCATTAAAAACGCTTAAATAAGCACTAATAAAATGAATTACTCCGGCTATAGTTTTAGCGTATATCCCGTGTTTACATCATTTTACAAAAAAAAGTGAATACAACAAATGTTACTCAAAATAAACAACCTTTGTTATGTGCATATTTATCGAAAAATCAATGCGAAACGAAATATTGCTATTTTTCATTTCAGGCCGCCTCTACAACCCCCCACTCCTGTTTGAACCTAAAAATTTTAATATAGCTTATAATCTTGGAAGAATTAATGATAATTCACATACCGAGTTTTTTTTTAAGTTCGGTTCAATCGTTAGTGCCCAACAAAATTGTTGGCTCCCGTCCTAGTTTTAAGTTTATATCTCGTTTATACTTCATTATACGACGATAGTGTATATAATAAAAGTTTCTCTAAATAACAAAATAAACAACTTTTGTTATGTTCATATTTGCCGAAAAACGAATAGAAAACGAAATACCGCTATTTTTAAATTTAGGCCTCCCTTACAACCCCCACTCCTGCCCGTCCCTAGAAATGTTGGTATGGCTTGTTATAATGAAAGCGTTAGTGCTAATACATATACCGAGTTTTATTTATTTCGGTTGGGTCTTTTGTCCCAAATAAAATTGTTCATTTCCGCTATAGGTTTTAGCGTATATCTCGTTTATAATTCGGTATACGAAAAATGTGTATATAACAAAAGTTACTCTAAATAATAAAATAAATAACTTTTGTTATGTACATATTTGCCGAAAAACCAATAGGAAACGAAATATCGCTATTTTTAATTTCAGGCCTCCCTTATAACCCCCACTCCTGTTCGTCTCATAGAATTTTAATATAGCCTAAAGTCTAAGTTGGGTTAGTAGTAATATACATACCAAGTTTCATAAAATTCGGTTCAGCCGTTTATGCGTGAAAAGGTAACAAACAAACAAACAAACAAACATACACGAAAGAAACAAAATGCAGTTATGGTGTCTATGACATGTGAAACGAAAAGTTATCGTGAAATTTCGCGAAAAAAATCAATGTACAGACAGAGGTTACAATTTTATATACATACTAGCTCAGATACCCGGCTTCGCTCGGGAATTCATTTGAGGCTGAATGGTGATGGTATTTTTTTGGCAAGGCTTTACTTTGCACAATATTTTGTCATTGACCCGTCCCAGTGTTTAGGATTGATACCCGTCGTTTTTGTGGATTTGTTAATAATAAAATTATTTTTTTATGCAAGACTTCACTGTCCTTCATATTGTCATATTTCCCGTTTCCTGTGCATTATGCATAGATTTTAATTATTAATGAGAAAATATTGGCATACATTTGAATCAATTTTTTCATTTAGGTACCTGGTAGTTCATATTGAAAAGAAGTGTTGAGCAAGTTTCTCTAAATAACAAAATAAACAACTTTTGTTATGTGCATATTTGCCGAAACCCCCAATAGGAAATCACTATTTTAATTTCAGGCCTCCCTTACAACTCCCACTCCTGCCCGTCCCTAGAAATAGTATGGCTTATTATAAGGAAGGCGTTAGTGCTAATTCAAATACCGAGTTTGGTTTAGTTCGGTTGAGTCTTTTGTGCCAAATAAAATTGTGGACTCCCGCTATAGGTTTTAGCGTATAACTCATTTATACTTCCGTACACGGCAAAAGTGCATGTAACAAAAGTTACTCTAAATAACAAAACAAATAACTTTTGTTATGTGCATATTTGTTGAAAAAGCAATAGGAAACGAAATATCACTATTTTTAATTTCAGGCCTTCCATATAACCCCCACTCCTGCCCGTCCCTAGAAATGTTAGTATGGCTTATTATAAGGAAGGCGTTAGTACTAATTCAAATACCGAGTTTGGTTTAGTTCAGTTGAGTCTTTTGTGCCAAATAAAATTGTGGACTCCCTCTATAGTTTTTAGAGTATAACTCATTTATACTTCCGTATACGGCAAAAGTGAATATAACAAAAGTTACTCTAAATTACACAATAAACAACTTTTGTTATGTTCATATATGCCGAAAAACCAATAAGAAACGAAATATCGCTATTTTTAATTTCTGGCTTCCCTTATAACCCCCACTCCTGCCCGTCCCTAGAAATGTTAGTATGGCTTATTATAAGTAAATCGTTAGTATTAATTCACACAGCGAGTTTGTTTTAGTTCGGTTGAGTCTTTTATGCCAAATAAAATTGTGGACTCCCGCTATAGTGTTTAGTGTATAACTCATTTATACTTCCGTATACGGCAAAAGTGCATATAACAAAAGTTACTCTAAATTACAAAATAAACAACTTTTGTTATGAGCATATTTGCTGAAAAAGCAATAGAAAATGAAATATCGCTATTTTTAATTTCAGGCCTCCCTTATAACCCCCACTCCTGTTCGTCTTAGAGAACATTAATATAGCCTAAAGTCTAAGTTGGGCTAGTAGTAATATACATACCAAGTTTCATAAAATTCGGTTCAGCCGTTTATGCGTGAAAAGGTAACAAACAAACAAACAAACAAATAAACAAACAAACAAATAAACAAACAAACAAACAAACAGACACCAAAGAAACAAAATGCAGTTATGGTGTCTATGACATGTGAAACGAAAAGTTATCGTGAAATTTCGCGAAAAAAATCAATGTACAGACAGAGGTTACAATTTTATATATATATAGATATATATATATATATATATATATATATATATATATATATATATATATATAATGGTTTTTTTATCATAACTAGGCATTAATATTGCTGGTAAAGTGATTTCATAAATTTAAGATATAAGTCCAATCACAATTTTCTTTGGTGGACATGTAACATCTATAAATTAACTAACTGCTTCTATAATATTCCATGATTTGTGTAATTTTTGGTTTATTTAGTAATTTATTCATTTATTTTTCATAGCTTTACAAGTAAATATGTTAAATAGATTTGTAAGTTTTTTAAATATTATTTTGAAAGTAATTTATAATATCATTACAATTAACTTGATCATAATGAATTTCTTATAGAATAAATTAGCATTTCTCATGTGAATAAAAAGCTATAGGTCAACAATTTGTTGTTTAAATGGTTTTAAATAATATAATTTAGATTCAGAATAATATAATCTATTTCAATTTCATAGATATATGAGTCTGCAAATATATAATTTTTTTTGTAACCGTTTTTATGATGAAGTCAGGAAAGTTGCTCTTTTTAATTTTATTATGAACTTTTATTATTACCCATGTTTAATATGTTGAAGATATTGGAGATTGTGATTATATAATTTCTGATTAAATTCTAGAATTTTATCTTTTAAACAATTATTATTAATTGCCAACTGTCTATGGGGCTCTTAGGAAATCAATTGCTACGATTTAACCAGTAATTATACGTTATCAACTAATTTTATTTATCAATATATGTTGGAACTATTGATTATCCCGACATAAGACAACATTGATCAGGAAATAAAGAGTTGAAATACACTTGGTAGGAACTATCCATCCAAATCCATGTTAAAATATTTCTAGTGCACTTGTCGATTAAATTCTGTCAATTTTATTACTCGAATGCAGTTATACGTTTATGGGCTGAAAGGAGAAAGCTATGTGGTGAGTCATATTATGCCATGTTCATCTATTATCTCACCTCCCTTCATCACTGGTAGAGCCTACAACTCCAAATGTTCTGTGTAGATTGATAGATAGGTATTTATTTGTTCAAGATAAATCTTGTACAAATAATAACAATATAGACATATTTTGCTTCTTTTCGAGTCTGGTAAATGCTTCATGCTTTTACAATAAACGGTGACATAGATTTCATGAAGTGAATTTAATATATTTCAATTTCAATAATTCTAATCTAATTTACTAACTAATTCTATTGGTAAAATTACTTTAAAGCTGTTCAATGGTATCTCTATCTTTGCAATTTTTCTGTGTAGATTGTAAAACGTCAAACACGTTTGGTTACGCTCCCTTCGAGGCTTCCAAACTATTTACTCCTTTTTCTTTCAACTACTGGCAAACTTCCCAAAGTATTAGATTACTAGAACTTATAGTATTTCTATAATAGTGTAGTCTATGCAATAACATTAGTTAAGTCTATATCAAATGGTAACCACCAACCCTCATCATAAAATTAAAATTCATTCGTGTTTTCTTTTCTTTTTTATTTATAAAACTTAACCTTCGCTTGTTTTAAATACATGTCTCATATCAAGAAAACAAGTTATTATATCTTATTTGACCACTCAAAGACCGTATTCAATAATCATGTTGCATATAGTTCAGAAAGAGTATAAACTTATCCTTCTACTTAGCCTAAACTTAAAATTCCTTATAGGATTTTTACTGTGTATATTGAATTAAGAAGTAGTCACTTTTCTTACTGAAAATTTACTCATTCTGATGTGATGAAACTCTGAAAAACACGACCAGGAAAGGGAAGTTGTGAAGCGAAGGAGAAATGAACTACTTCCAACTACGGAAGAGACCTTCTGAGAAAGGGAACTATAAAGTTGAACCTTTGGCTCTGAGCCAAAACAAAGTGTTCCAAAGAGATTTAAACTGGACGCCCTGAGTTACAAAATACGGGTAGAATGGTGACCGTGTAAAGTCAGTGGACGCGCACCTAACATGTCTTTAGCACTTTAACTGATAAAGCAGAAAGCTACGGAACAGGATGTATTCTGTTCAACTGCTTTCTTCAAGGTTAATCAGTCTATATAAATGCCGCTATGTGCAATTTCAAATTTACTATGTATCTAAATGGAATTTCTTACTATTCCTCGACTGGAAAAAGTATTTTCGCAAAGAATATTTTAAAAATTGCTTTGTCTAATTGATTTGAGTTCTATTTCTTCTCGAGTACGGTTCAGAGTGACGGAATTCATTAAATAAAATCCTTAGTCCCACCCTGGCTAGAAGAGGGTGGTAACCTGTCCCAATTAGCCTTAGTTGCTAAAGTGGCCTTTAGTGAATAATTTAATGTAATTGATTTGATGTGTATGTCTTTCTCAAAAAGTGTTTGTTACAGTTTTTATAAATGGACTTATTAGATTGTTTCGGATTTGGGAACATATCATTTAACTCGCATCTAGTAATAGGGAAATGTGTATAATTTATATTTCAATGGCTACCTTTGGGTCCGTACCGTTTCGTTAGTTACTGAACATCTTAACTTTAAAAAAATATAGGTTTCTTTGGGAAAACGAAAACACTATATTAAATTGTATTTGTTTATATTTTGATTACATTCCGCGGCGGGATTTACATCTATAAATCAATTTCTACTTTTAATATTGTGTTTAACACCTCACCTCTTTTATTAGCATTGTTCCCTTAGAGTTTCTACCTTACCCTCTTACCTTTCTGCGCCTCCCCAGCGGTGTAGGGAGTTTTCACTATTAACACCAGGACAATGTGACGTCGAGACAATACATCACAGTCTTTTGTTTCTGGGAACACTCCCATTTGTTAAATTGAAAGTAAGTCGCAAGCTCATGGTTTCTAGCTAGTACAGTTATTACTTTAAATGGAAAATATGTGATGGGTTGTGACTTTTTGTGTGTGAGCTTGAAGTCACATACTCTCACGAGGATCAGGGATTCGCTCATCTTTGGAAATCTCTATTTGACACAATTTGCTCAACCAATGCAAAGCAAGGAGGTGTGTTTTGCTTTGGTTTTGCAACTACTCCTCATTCGCTATACAATACTGATTGAACAACGGAGTCAGTGCAATACAGTATTGAAATGGCATATTTAGAAAAACTAAAAGGCTGTTGTAATGTGATAAATTAGTTTGTTATTATTGAAAATCGATTTGCTCATAATATAACAAATTAAAACCGAATTATACCAGATATTGAAGGGGAAGAAACCGTTATCATGGGTACCGGAATATAAAGCAGTCCCAAGAACAGTGTAATATATTAAAAATTAAGGATATAAAAATGGAAAGTATTGATCAGAAATATACATCAATATAGAATCAATGTAGAAATGTGCCTAACATCTTACTAGGTCTACACGTCTTTATGTATTTTCTTAAAAATCGTATGGTTGAAGTTTCAATATTTTTGAAGTTCTTTCAGTAACTAAGCACATTTCCCACGCGAAGGTTTATAATAGATAAATATACATTCAGGCAACACTGCCGTGAACGGTCAGTAAATTTACAATATAAGTTAATAATCTGCAGAACGGAAAGCTGCGGAATTGTTAACAAAAAGGCCAGACTGTCACGTATCGCTGCTTAGATTGACCGGAATGACAAACAATTAATGAAATATATCTGAATATAACATGATAATTTTATTGAAAACAATTGACTATAGCTAGCCCAAGATATATATATATATATATATATATATATATATATATATATATATTCTCTTTGGTTATATTAGTTTTCGGCCTTGGTTAGACCCCAACTTCTAATCATGTCATATAAACAATAAGCTATTATATCATGAAATACTTCATTTCCAAGGTTAAATACGAAATATTGTTTTCAATGAACTATTAATTTGTGAGGTACATGCAGATACGTCATTAAATAAGATTTTACGATATTTATTCAAAAAAGGTTAATTGATCTAAACCTAAAGATCATTATCCTTAATGGTTAAAATTCCACCAGGATGGGGGGAGGTAATTCGAAAATTACAATTTTCTCTGTTATTATAAGAACATTTGTTGTTCTATACATTTTTGCCTAACTTAAATGTTAAGGGAGATTCGTACATTCTGGGTTTTAGCCTTTAGTCAAATTCTTCACTTCTAATTACCGTATTTTAATTTAAAAATGCATAATATATTGGGAGAATGGATGCAAAGTGTGTCAAGATTACACAGCCCCTGCAAGACGGACTTTCTTATTACTGTATGGTAAAAATGTAGATAGTAAGCAGGAGTGTCTTTATTCAGTTTCAATATCTTGAACTTAGTATACTCATACGATTTTCTACTAGGTCAATTTCACCTGTAAAAGAGTGTTTTAGAAGATTTCCTTTCAGCTATTCAGGTCGTACTCATGCTGCGTTACTCGAAATTTTTCTTCAAATGTCCATCGATCCTACCCAGGAGATATTGAAAATGTGGTCCGTTCAAATCAATCAATCTATCTATCTATCTATCTATCTATCTATCTATCTATCTCTCTCTCTCTCTCTCTATATATATATATATATATATATATATATATATATATATATATATATATATGCCTGTTACCGCTCTAGCGGTCGTAATTATTGTTTAATCGTTTCCAAACTCAATATTTAGTCGTTTTATGTAAATGGAAAAATCATGTTCGTTAACGGCTGAACATTGGGAGGAATTTCGAAATTTCGAGATATCTGTTACTATACGTCGGATCGAAAACTTGTATAGAAACAATCTTATTGTAAATTAAATTTTCTATAAATATTGCTCTATACGGTACATATTTTCCGTATAATGAGTATTACCGAGATATTTGGATTTTATATTTTTACGCTTTCAGTAAACCCCCACTCCTACTAGTGTCATATTAATAATAAGCTGTTGTCATGAACCACTTCATTACAAGGTTAAATACCAAATATTGTTTTTAACAAAGCTTTATTATACGAGATACAAACAAATACGTTCTGTTGGCTCTCCATTCTTTTGTTCTTGGATTACTAAAATCTGATGATGAGTGATTGAGATAGAAATTATTCTCATTCATTCCAAATTACTCCATTAGCTATAGTAAATAGTTTTCAATAGAATTAATATGTTATATTCAGATATATTTCATTAATTGTTCATCTTTCCAGTCTAGAATAATTCTGTCTATTCAGCCTGGCGAAGTTGGCTGACCTGTTTGTTTGTAATTTAAACGCTTTCCGTTGTATATCTTATTAACTTGTAAATTGGCTGAATGATTTGCTATTACCATTTTTATTTATATCCTTAACATTCATGATGATGTTACCAGTATGTAGATTTATTTGTTGTAAACCTTCCCATGGGAAATCGTCTTAGTTAACGCAGCCCCTTCGTGACGGTATTTTTTTTGTTAACATAGGGCAAATATAACACTTACCCACACCTACAACAAACTACTTGCTATAGAGCGGTTCAAATATTTCAGACTAGGCGAGGAGCCATCTTGGATATCAGTGTCATGTCCGTGTATATGGTCGTGTGGAAATTGGTACATTTTCACCAAGATATACTGGAGACAGGACAATCCGAGAGGCTTTCCTTCCGACTATGCTCACAACTACGACAGTAATAAATGAGTACCATAATAGCCCCATCACATTCTTCCACACTCCCTCCCCTGCTACGAAATTGCAAAACATTCCTTTCTATTTTGAGCGTATCTTGGATATGAACTACCGTCACACAAGAATTAAGGAAGAATAATCTGGGAAACGCGCCATGCTTCTAACCAGTCTTGGAATTCTGGATTATTATTAATATGTCAGAAAGAGCGCTCTGCTTTCAATTACAGTTAATGGATATTATCCGTCAACAGAATCTTATGGAGAGTATAAAAGGAATAAGTTTCGTATTTAATTTGTAGAATCTACTTTCATTCAAATATTCATTTTTGTATCATATTTCATTAATTATCCATATGGTCACTCCCCAATATTTCTAGTTCTCGTCAGTTTAATTTGCAACATACTTAATTATTTTTAAATGCATTATATATTTGGGGTTAATTATGGGAGAATGATTGATTCTTGATGATATAAGATCGTTTTTCTCTTCATAGTTGTTGCGGAAGAAACAAATAGGTATGCCTATATTCCTGAATTGAAGCATTAACCCTTATTCAAATTGATATTACTTTGAACACATAATACAGAGAATACAAAATTTTTTAATGAATGAGTTGTTCACTGGTTCACTGACAGGAATGATAATAATTGATGCTTCGTTTCTTGCACACTTACATACTTCACATTTGGTATATTTACATAATTAAAGGTATCTGTATACAGTTAAATTATGAAATATTTCTCCTATTGTTACTAATCCTCTTATTAATTCTTTCTGATCGCTATTCAGTGTATACAGCCTTAGCCTTCATCCATATAAATGCTTCTTTATGTTTTTCAATTCCAGTGGATCCTTCCTTGCATTAATTTTAATTTTTAATAATCTGGAAGTATATATATATATGAGAAGTAGTAAATAAACGCCTTTTTTTGCATGGGTAATGTGCAAAGGAAAATGTATGTATGTATGTATTTATATCTCTGGAATATGCTGGATGGTAGAGGAACCAATTGATCAGGATCAATAAGAAGGCCAAGTCCTCTACAGTTTTTTTTTTTCAAAAACTGTAGAGGACTTGGC
Source organism: Riptortus pedestris (assembly GCA_019009955.1). Classification (NCBI taxonomy): domain Eukaryota; kingdom Metazoa; phylum Arthropoda; class Insecta; order Hemiptera; family Alydidae; genus Riptortus; species Riptortus pedestris. The sequence continues at coordinate 106,880,700 of CM032230.1, read as the reverse complement.
CTTCTTATTGATCCTGATGTATGTATTTATGTATATATATGTGTGTATGTGTGCGCGTGTGTATGTACATGAATTCAAGAATTTAAATTAGATTAAGAATTCAAATACTTAATCCATAGGATTTTAGTTATCCGCAATTCTCAAATGATTTTTATACTGGTCAGGTATTGGCTACGTAAAGTACTCACGGTGATGGGTTTATTTTTGATGCTGCCTGATATGGACTCCATTGGTATCCATTATTAGATATGCAATAACGAAGACAGTATATCTGTACTGGAAGAAAACAATTACTGTTAACTTATACATAATGTAGTTTTATTTCATTTCGACATTTGAAGGAATTTTATAACATAAATGTCTGTCGCCTAAGTTGGTTTTCTGGCAGGAGGAATTGAATTTTGGTGCAGGTTCAGTAAAAAAGTCGGAACAAACACAATAACGATTTGTTAAAGCGCTTTCAATACAAAGCATCATCGTCAGGACCCCAAAGACCTGACATCTTTCCAGATCATGGAATGCGCTTTGTTACTTAAATAAATCTTTATTGTGGAACAGCCTGGGCCATAGACACCTCCAAATCCATCCAGTACTTTTGGGCACTGAGGATGACGCAGTCCGTCCTAAGTCATTGGAAAAAAGGAAGAATCTCCCTTATATTTATATTTTATTACACACACACACACACACACACACACACACACACACACAAACACACAAGCGCGTGCGAACATCCTAACTCGCTCTTGCCAAATAAGTACATCTAAACATTTCCGGAGTACCAGTTTGCTACAAGCAGATCTCTCCATAACCCCAAGAAGACAATATTAATAATCTAAAATAAATAACAATAATGAATAGTTCCTAATATCATAATTACAATCGAAAACTATTTATAGTTGCCTCTCACTCCGTAGATGTCCGCATATTTGTATCAGGTACAGTTTACACGAATTAAAACGCATATGGCGTGAAAAAATATATATTCAAAACATTGTGCAGAAACTATAAGCCATTAATATGAACTAAATTAAGAAGCAGATGAACAATTCTCTCTTAGTGAAGTTGTAATTACACACTTATACTACAAGAGTCAGCAGCCTTTTACCGCCTACTATTAGAATAACTGGTCTACTTGTAACTGGAATGGGCAGACATGCCGGGAAATTGGCTTTGATGTACTAAAGGCTATTTTCGAAAAATTTCATCTAATGTCATGGTTGACAAAAATGTGGTCCTTTTCCGCGCGCGCGCGCACACACACACACACACTCATACACACACACTCACACACACACACACACACACACACACACACACACATATAAATATATATATATATATATATATATATATATATAGAGAGAGAGAGAGAGAGAGAGAGAGAGAGAGTTGTGAGAGATATTTTTTAGACTATTGGCTGAAATTGGATCAGGAGGAGGGTGGGAGGTACTTTAGTGTTGATGAAAGTAAAAACTTGATATATTTCCCTTGATAGGGTGCAATCACGAAAATGTTATCTAAACAATCTTGTTAAAATTAATTTCGTGCAATTGATGCTCCATCCGTTTTTTCTCGAATTTCAATATTACCCAACATATTTGTATTTTTTAGTTTCAGTATTCTGTAAATCCCTACCCATTCCACATTATCAATAATAAAATTTACCAGTAAATTCATTATTTTATGCTTTAATACGACATCTGGACTTTTTATAGATGAAATATAGTGACATCATCGTTAAAAGATTTAATTATCCAGTGGATTTAATTTTTATTTTATCAACACTTTGATTTTTAACCATTTCATTTGAATCCTAAACGTTACGCTTTGTTAATAATTGAAATTGAAGCAGTAGGATATGTTGAAATGTACTATTCAACAACCGTTGTTTTATTTTTCACTTCTCGTGTATTAACAGAGTATATCTATTTTTCAGTTTTCAGCCATCGGTTTACTCCCACTTCTACTCATGGTATATTAAATGCCTTAATTAAAATATCATGCGCAGGTTAAATTTGAAGCTCTATTAGCAAGATAAACATAGATACAATGCGGTATTATTAGGCTTGGCGATGCATCACTGCTTAGTTTACGCAGCGCCTGCGTGGCAGGGTATTTTTAATTTATGTTTTATCATTATTTTATCAATGCTTTAATAATATGTCCTATATTTGTTGCTGAGTAGAGCTTGCCTTAGTGGAATGCCTGCGCTGGAATTTTCCTTCAATGAAAGACTGAGGTATTTGCTTTGACCTTGCTTTCATTCCTCTCGTCTACGTCAAGCTCAAAGTGTTTAAAGGACTTGCTTGTCTTTTAAATTGCCTTGAACAAAACATTATTGGAATCAGGCTCAAATTTGTATTAGTATACTTTAAAGTTTACTTTCTTTTTCTTACTTTCATACGTGAAGACAACAAATTTATTTTCTAATATGATATGTAACTATTAGAGTTTAAAAAAAAAATATGTATAGAACCATTTTCGTTTATCATGAAAAGATATATAAATTATGACATTTTTATTTGGCCTGGAGATATTTTATATAAAATTCAAATGAAATCATTTTAAATGAAGCACAATATCTTTTATTTTTCCGTAGCTGGGCAAGGGTAATATAAGTTTCTACATTTTACAAGTAAAACTAAGTTTCTTCACGTTGGAGGCCCTGTTCACTTTCGTAAGAAATTATCAGCTTACAGTCCGCATTTAAGAACTCTTTTGTGTATCCCATTTTTTTTCTGCATCCCACGAGTATATTTGTTATATTTACACCCTAAAGATTATTTCCTCATTCCATGGCGCCCTAGTTAATTTTTTTTTAAAGAGAGGGAGATATTTATTATTATTTGTGCTTACTATTCAGCTCTTTGCATTTCTGCGTTTTTCTGCAGTATCGAGACTTAGTTAATGCTAGCGGCGTATTTATGGAAGGATCTTCTAACAATATCTAGTACATACATGGCCTAGTTTAACAAAAGACTTGAAAAAAAAAAAATGTATTTGTGATGATGATTTTCCAAGACGGGGAATGGTTTGGCAGTGCTTTTCCACCCTTGGGCTAGCTCAAGTGTAAAAGGTTTATTCTTTGTTCAGCGTTGAAAGGAGCAAGTTACTAGGGGGTGAATGTCGAAGGTTATAATGACCCATAGTGACTTCCCCTACTTCTATTGACCTAGGGGTATTACTGTAGCCCACTCAGTGATGTGTTGATGGTGGAAAACATTTACACGTTCCTTCAGAATAAAAAAAATCTAAGTTCTATATTCACCATTTTTCACATAGAGATAGCCGAGTTTCTTTCCGCAGTAATGTTTTAGACAGTAAATTTTTAATTGAATGCGAGCAGCTGATGTTAATTTTGAAGTCAAACCTATGGATTGATTTCCATTGAGCCTGCTACGACAATTCAAAATTTTTGATTTTGCGTTAGTTAAACAAAGTAAATAAAACCGTTAAAACAATAATAAGAAATATATCTGAAAGGTTATCAGGTCTGACAATATTAGCGGAATTGCCCGTTTTAACCTTGTCTGAACCCTTTCGACTAGTTTTGGCGTGTGCGATACAATATCTTATAATTTCGAAAGTTTATATTGGGATTCTTGTAACGTCTAGTTTTACACCTTTTCTTTTGATCGAAATCGACTAAGAGGGGTTTAGTGCCGGACAGAAATAAAAAATTGCAAATTCCTCAGAACATATTTGGATACAAAAAAATTGTATATGGTAGGACCTTTTTGGTTTATCATGAGAAGGTTTATGTTCTATGACATTTTTCAATCCGTTTCATTGGAACGGAGATATTGTATATCACTTTCAAATGACACAATTTTAAATTAAGTAGAACCAGTTATTATTTTTTATATAATATGACGGTAAGGAAATCATATGTTGCCCACATCATATTGCCTCCCCTGCAATACCGACACTTAGGGTGGTCCCATATGATCAGTGAACTACATGTGTGTAACTTTAAATAGCGAATTTTATTAACATGTATTTAAAATTGTAGATATGGTATATTCGAAACATTAAAGTTGTTAGTGTTAAAGATAATCATCTGGTTGATTGCTGCGATGGGAGACTTATGAGTTTAACCTTTCATACCAAAGCACAGATCAAGTCCTTTAAAATCCGAAATAGGACTAGCAGGGGGGAAGGTAAAATAAAAAATGAATATTATGCCGGTTAATATACCTGAATCGAAAAATGTTATAGAACTAATCTGGCTGTCAACGTAATGTACGGTTGTAGTTCTAAAGAAATTTCTATTGCTGATGCATTTATGGAGTTATTTATACTTCTTCTTTTTTAGACTTAAACTAACCACCCCCCCCCCTGATGAACTTCTGAGGTAATATATCAAGAAACATCGTATCCTGAGTATAAACCACTCACTGATGACATCGGACCGTTGAAATATGACATCCATGTGTAAACTTGCGGTGTGACATAATAAATGAAATTCCAGTTGAGTAGTACACCCAATGTGTCAGTTTTTATTTAACCTTTATCATGTTCATCTTTTAAAATACTCTCGAGATAAATATGCACAAACCACATTAGTCTCATCTGGGCTCAACCCATCCACAGGTCCTTCTAATAATTCCTCCAACTTTTTCAATAGACCTCTCTGCCAGCAAATGGGTCTTCAGAACGTTCAACAGTTGGGTAGATACGCTGACATCTAGGACTTCACATTTTCGGACTTCTTCCGGCTGCCTAGCCGAATCCAGATGGACAGGCCTGTAAGACGCCCCTTGAATACATCAACTGAACACCCTTACTCCATTTTCACTTGCACATTCCCCTACCAATCTGTACCTCGTTGGCAACGAAGACAGACAACCTCAAGGTTGCCTCTTGGGCAGAGTGTCTGTGCCTGAAGTGGGTTAAGTTCGATACCTCCTGCAAGCAGCATGATACAGCTCGTATTCTCAAATTCAAATATTTAATTATGAAACCACGGGGTAGAGAGCAAGCAGAAGACCATCGTGGAGGCAGGACTCAAACAGCCATGAGATCTGACCAGCGGAACAACAGAAACCAAGCAATGGACATTCTCACCCAAGTTTATATCCACGTGCGTCAACTTCAACCAAGGAACCATGGGGGAAGCAACCGGCCCACAGCGATTTCTCATTTGTAATTATTATTAGTATTATTGCTATCATTATTTCTTAGAGTCCAGAGACACTATAATTTTCTTATTATTTCTTTCTTATTCTTATTTTCTTATTTTTTCTCTTTTTAATATTATTTATTGTCGATGTGTGTTTATAATTTACATACCCTTCTTACGTCATATACAGTTCATTTCTAAATTGTTCTTGGGCACCTTGAAACTATACGAGCATATATTCTCTTAGAAGTGTTCGCACAACCACCGAAGTCCTCTTTTGTTATTCACGCCTCTTGAATCTTGTGGCTATGACTAATTGAATACTGAGTCATATCTATTGAAAATCATGAACATTATTATTATTACCTGCCAGTGCATTAAACGTTACCTTGGAAGTATCGACACTATATCAGTCAATATTTTCAATCCCCATAGTGTAATTTTGATGACACTGTGATGTTTGTTTTTTGTTTTTTTTTATTTAATTCTCATTAACAAAAAATCGTTCAGGGAGTAATTTTTCTTTTGGATGAGGATGATAGGCCCAAGTACCGAGGCCTAGTTACCAAGGAGAA
>CM032230.1:106122500-106140000 GCA_019009955.1 Riptortus pedestris | reverse complement strand
ATTTCCCACGTGAAGTTTTACAATAGAGAAATCTGCCTAATAACAACTGTACTAGTAAGAAACCTCTAAACCTAAAAAAACATTATTTAGGGCGTAATACCCCAGTAGTTTCTAGCCCAAAAAACAGTTAACCTAACCTCTAAACCTATTCGCGAGGGACGATAGTTATAGAAACGGCCGCCAGGGCTCTCGTCGGAAACTCCGAACATAGCCTAGGTGACCTCACGCAGAATACAAATGCAAATATCTCGGTTAATATTCAAGATAGAGAATTAATGTATAGAACAATATTTATAGTAAATTTAATTTGCAATAAGATTGGTTCTAAACAATCTTTTGATCCGACGTATAGTAACGGAGATATTTCGAATTTTCGAAAATCCTCCCCTCTAAACCCCCCCTCCCACTGGTCCGATTTCAGCCGTTAACGAACTTGATCTTTCTTTTTACATAAAACGCTTAAATATGAAGTTTGTTAAGGATCAAACAAAAATTGCGACCGCTAGAGCGGTAACAGACAAATATATATATATATATATATATATATATATATATATATATATAGATATATATATAGATATATATATACAGTTTTGAACGGACCTCCTTTTCGTCATCTACTAGGATGGACATTTGAAGAAAAATGTCGAAAATTCCGTCATGAGTACAACCTCAATAGCTGATTTCCCTTAAGGGAAATCTGCTAAAAGCTTCAGCCGAGCTCAACTCTATCACTCTGAATAAAAGCTTCAGCCGAACTCAACTCTATCACTCTGAATAAAAGCTTCAGCCGAGCTCAACTCTATCACTCTGAATAAAAGCTTCAGCCGAGCTCAACTCTATCACTCTGAATAAAAGGTTCAGCCGAACTCAACTCTATCACTCTGAATAAAAGCTTCAGCCGAACTCAACTCTATCACTCTGAATAAAAGCTTCAGCCGAGCTCAACTCTATCACTCTGAATAAAAGATCCAGCCGAACTCAACTCTATCACTCTGAATAAAAGCTTCAGCCGAGCTCAACTCTATCACTCTGAATAAAAGCTTCAGCCGAGCTCAACTCTATCACTCTGAATAAAAGCTTCAGCCGAGCTCAACTCTATCACTCTGAATAAAAGCTTCAGCCGAGCTCAACTCTATCACTCTGAATAAAAGCTTCAGCCGAACTCAACTCTATCACTCTGAATAAAAGCTTCAGCCGAACTCAACTCTATCACTCTGAATAAAAATGCAAATATCCCGGTTAATATTCAATATAGAGAATAAATGTATATAACATTATTTATAGTCAATTTAATTTTCAATAGTATTGGCTTTATACGATTTTTCAATCCGACGAATAATAACGGAGATATTTTGAATTTTCGAAAATCCCCCCCCTAAACCTCCCTCCCACTGGTTCAATTTCTGCCATTAACGAACCTGATCTTTCTTTTTACATGAAATTACTAAATCGAGTTTGGTAACGATCAAACAAAATTTGCGACCACTACAGTGGTAACAGACAAATATATATATATATAAAATTTTGAACGGACCTCATTTTCGACATCTCCTGAGTAGGATCGATGGACATTTGAAGAACTTTTTCGAAAATCGCGTCATGAGTACGACATCAATAAGTGATTTTCCTTAAGTGAAATCTGCTAATACCAAATATTGTTTTCAGCATACTTTATTTCGTAAGAGACGTGCAAATTCGTTGTGTTATCAATTGAGTTTTTATGTATTCTACACTACCACGTGGGAAATCTGCTTAGTTTACCCAGCCCCTGCGTGACGGACCTTTTTACTTATTATTAGCTCGTTCTACTGGAAGTATATTGGCATTGATTTGGTTTAGCGTGATGATTACAAAGGTCTCCTAGCGCCACATCGATTATATTATTACCCTCAAGTGCCCTTGACCACTTTATTCACTCTCATAATCATTATTCGTGCTAGAAACTCGCTGGCTTGATGATTTTCACAAATTGAAGAGCTGCACCACAAATATAAATACACTTTACCGTTAAAATTTGCTATTGGTTGCTGCTTTTTTCCGCCCCATTCGAATAGAAACCCTTTTAAGGTCGTTCACATAACTGAATTTCATAAATTTTCATCCATATATGCAAAATACATAAAAATAATTGCTCAAAACCAGATCTATTTGAATTTGAAAACGTGATCCATTCATACATACTCATTTCATTATTCTCTGTATAGAAACGTAATCAGATTTAAGCTATTGTACAAAAACGAAAGATAGAGTTCATTATAGAGAGAATTGCCCCGCATGTGTAGGAGTTCATAAAGTAACCATATTACAAAATTCAAAAGATCTTGCATAATAAGCATCCTACTCAAAGAGTAAATTCCTAATTTTTGTTCTTTCTTGTTGGATTTCAGGTCACCTCAACTCACATCTGCCCTTCCTTTCTAGAAATATAGCTTTCTGAATATTCAATACAAATATTGTAGTAGCCCACTTTATTTTATTATTTTTGACATTTCGGATTTTTTTCATCTTTTAATCGTTCTTGACTAAATCTAGTGCTCTTAAAACTTATTTTTATCAAGTCTACAGCTTGAAAATAATAGCCATACTACTATTTATGTGCGTCTATGTAGTCAAGCCCTAATTGCAACAGCATAGTTGTCATAAATTAGCTGATATAACGTATAGAAAAAAATTGAAGAGATGTTATTTTTAAATATCCATTCACATGTCCATTTTTTGGGCTGAAAAGTGAAATCTTTATTAATAGTAATTGAGTAAATCTATAATAATGTTTAATATAAAACTTTAATATTTTGAATAGTTAAACCGGATTTATGTAGCTTGACAGCTACAAAACTACAAAATAAGAAATGTGAAATGCAACTCGTATAAAGGAAAATGTTCTGAGGCCCCAGTGAGGCGAGGGATGTAAAAAAGTTGCCTATAATGAAGCTTTAAAATTTATATCTTGTAAACTTGTACTCAGATTTCGTGAGCAAAGCCGGGCCCCGCAATTAGTATATAAATAATTACATCTCATAATGAAGAACAAATAGGCAATGGAGGATGGTTTCTTCATGTCGAAATTCTCCACATCTCAGTGAGGCAAAACACGAAGTACATTTCAGCTTCAGTTTCCTTTCACATAGCTGCTAATCCCTAATATGAGCATTGTGTAGGAGGGATGACTAAAGAAAAATTTTGGTCACGAGCAGAGTTCTCTTGATGTCATTGTTGTTGGGAAGGTTCTAACAGCTGGGGGGGGGAGGCGTGTGGGTTAAAGCCCTGGACTCATCTACTACTACCCTCAGTGCGCTGAAAGCAAAAATGGTTGCAGGTTCAAGCATCCATATATATCTGTGTGTGTGTGTGTGTGTGTGTGTGTGTGTGTGTGTGTGTGTGTGTGTGTGTGTGTTTATCTGACAGCCCCACCGTATGACTAACGGCTATGACTCTTTTAGACCCCAACTAGAGGTGAACAACCTGACCACACGAGAACTGAACATCGACACTCCCGGATATGATGAGTCCCGTCTGTTTACTAGAGTACACGACGAAAATGAGGTTTCAGAATCAATAAAAAGGCCTTGCCTGCTACTAGTGCTTTAATTTATGCAAAGCGCACTTTCGGAGTCAGAGCTCCATTATCAGTTCCTGCAGATTAGATAAATGCATCCCTGACCAAAGCAGTCATGGTCCCCAGAGATTATTGATCCTCATCGTCCAGCATTTAGGGACAAAATGAGGTTTGTCCAATTTGTATATACACACACATATATATATATATATATATATATATATATATATATATATATATATATATATAAATATATCAGTTTTTTTTTTTTTTCTAGGGGTGATAATCTCCTCCATCTAATCAGTTAATATGCTGTCTGAAAATTAGTATCCATTAGAAAATTACATCAGTCAGATCACTTCAGTAAAGATTTTTTAATACAGAAATATATAAAATTTAGTAATTTGGAAACTTATGAGAGAAAGATGTCAAATTAATCAATATATTATGCTATACATTTAAAACGTTTTAGCTACAAGGAATTTACACTTAAATATACAATTAGGAGAGCAAAGAAATGAGAACGATATTATAATACTTCGTGTTTAGGTTTCATAAATAATATGGAAGAATGTTGGTTTAATTATTCTTTCTTTACATTATATTTACATATCTCAGGAAATCGTTAATAAGCCACTTTAAGAGCAGAATAAATAAATACCAAATGTCACGATTTCAAGATTAATAAATGTTACCTCTACTAATAGTCCAATTTTCAATTTATCTTTCGATAGATTAGATTTGTTAAACAAGATAAAAACACGTGGAGGTGCTAAATGTTATTGCAAGGTCGAAGGCATAAATTATTTGCTTGTTAACAATTCCATCGAATAACACCGACGCTGTTTATGATAAACTGTACGATTTAAATTTCATTAGTTTATGAAATGTGTGTATCTATAAGATACCTAAACGGAATTAATTATTGCGGCACATAATACTTATTTTTTCGTAGTTTCAGTAAGTCACTATTACGCCCAAATAGGTTCTTATTAACCGATAGTGGTGAGTTCGATTCCCCCTGGGCACTAGGAATTTATTTTGAGATGGGTTCATTAAATAAAATCCATGGTCCCACTCTGGCTAGAGAAAGGTGATAGCTATTGTACTTATGAGTGAAACAATTTAATAATGACGTCAATAAAATAATTAAGCTTGTTTATTACCAGATGGTTTAATTAGCTATATAATTTTGCATGGGCCTGTCCATCACACACTTGCTGCGTAAGCCATGCAGATTCCTCAATTGTAGATTTACAATGGATAACTTCCATACATTTGCGAAACCCAAATGGAAGATGAATTGCAGTTTCTATCACGCATAGAACATAAATGGTTGAAAATATTATTTTCAACATGCCCATCCAACTTCTGTAAACCCTGCAGTTTATATTTGGTAACATCAGTACAAAAACTAAATTCTCTGACATAGAGTGGATCATAAATAAGAGAAAATGGACATGGGCACGACACCTGGTGAGGGAGAATAAAGATAAATGGAATAAAAATCGTATCAACTGGTACCCTCGGAACTACAAGAAGAAGAGTGGAAGACCAACCATGGGGCTTGTAGATGAGAACTACATGTGGCGGGGCTACATGGCAGAGAGTTGCTGAACAAAGAAGAGAATGGAAGAGACTTGGAGAAGAACACTACTTGGCCAGGATTAAACCTGAAATAAATTAGCAGATCTTCGCACAATAAAAATTATAAAGTACTCAAAAGACTTCAACTTTAAATTGAATTTGTACTAGAATTATTCATATGAAAAAAATGTACTGTATCATCAGGATCTGAAATATTTATGAATGTACAAATAAAGGTTTTATTTATTTTACATCAGTACAGCCATCAAAGTATCCTGATTCTACTATGACGAAAGCTACGTTTCAATTTATCAGATAGGAGAAAAATTCGCATAACTATATAAAGAAATAATTCATATAAGTTTTCAAGGAAATAATTCATCTCTTCATTCAAGAAAATAATTCATCTAACTATTCATCGATAAACATTAGAAGATATTTGTCAAACATTACTAGTACAACCCCAAAAGATGATTATCCTTAAAGCATTTGCATTTCTGCCTAAATATCAACAACTTGTAGGTAAAGGTTTATTATGTTACTCATATATATATACTAGATAACCCTGCAAACGTTGTTTTGCCATATAAATTATTTCTAGTTTCTAGATAAATTCTAGTGTAGACAAAAAGTAACTTACTTATTATAAGTGTTTATGTGGTATATGCATGAGATAGGCATGGAGCGCTAAGAACGATAAGGGAATATAAATAAGTTATAGTTTATTTCTTAAAATTACATATCACATATTAATTACGACAGTAACACTAACAAACAACATCAATCTTTTAATGCTATAGCGTGAACAATATTTTTTGTTAGCCCATCTTTAGCGGCCTTGGGATTTGTTGATTGTCATTGCAAATTGAAATTTTAATCGAAGTACAGTTAAAAACACTATAATTGATCAGTTGTCGAGCGGGATGATAATGATTAAATTACTAAAATGGCTATAAAAAAAATAGGGGTTGGTGATAAAAAAGTAAAAATTTAGGGTTGTATGTATTTTTAAATGCCACATTATAAAAAAATAAAAACAAAAAATTTCGTCCAAAAATTAAAAAAAAATGTTAAGGGTGAACAACCCTTATCAATTAGGGGTATGAAAAATAGATAGTAGCCGATTCTCAGACCTACTGAATACGCATATAAAATTTGGTAAAAATCGGTAAAGCCGTTTCGGAGGAGTACGCTAACATTGTGACATGGAAATTTTATATATTATATATATATATATATATATATATATATATATATATATATATATATATATAGTATTGAAACTGGTTTGTAACCGTACTAACATTACGTTGTGTTATTCGTAATAGTGGCGAACGAAGCGGGAAGTACGCCATAAAAATGCACGAGATAAAAGCCACAAGGCTTATGAAATTCAACACGTGTGTCAGGTATTTAAGCTGATAACATCTCTAATCTCTGGTTTAGTTAATTTAAATTTGAACTTTAACCTTAAATCCGATTGTTCGCAGGTCAAGGTTAGGTTGTCTGAATCAATAAATTCTCGTTATCTACCCATTTAATTATATGATTTGTACATTATATACACACAAACACAGACCGCACTTTTTAAAATAAAATCCTACCTATTTTGAAATAAAATTTTAAGTAGTAAATGAAACTTTAAAATGCAAAAGTATATGAAATAACGTTTGTTCATGTAACGAGGATTTCTCCGGTTTAAAGATTGTTTTGTTTGGACAATATTTCGTGTAATACAGATTAGTATACTCATTCATATTTAATGAAATTTACAGTCTAGTGTTACTCCAGGCATAAATACCATAGTTTTGTTGTTAGCAGATCTTTACTAATAGAGATAAATTCAAATACGTTGTGTGATAACGACATTAATTAAAATTTTTATTCTTAATCTCGGAAATGTTTGTTTCATCTACACCATGATCGACATTTAACAGTTTTAGTGAACATCATGTAATCACTGAAATCGGATCAAGAATAGAGGTGGTGGAGGGGGGGGGGGAGAGAGGTTAAAGAGACGAAATTCAAAAATTCAAAATATCCCTTAAGGGAAATCAGCTATTGAGGTCGTACTCATACGCGATTTTCGAAATTTTTCTTGTCAATCGATCCTAACCCAGGATGAGGTTGTTCAAAACTCTCTCTCTCTCTCTCTCTCTCTCTCTCTCTCTATATATATATATATATATATATATATATATATATATATATATATAGAGAGAGAGATATTTGTCTGTTACCGTTCGCAATTTTTGTTTTATCTTTAACAAACTTGATATATTATCGTTTTATACAAAAATACAGATCAAGTTCGTTAAGGGCTGAAATCGGACCACGTGGAGGGGGGTTTAGAGGTGGAGAATTTCGAAAATTCTTAATATCTCGGTTATTATGAGTCGGATCGAAAAATAGTAAAACCAATCTTATTGACAATTCAATGTTCTATAAATGTTGTCATGTACATTTTTTCACTATCTTGTTTATTAACTGAGATATTTGCATTTTTTAGTTTTCCGTCTTTTGTAAGCCCCCACTCCTACTCATCTCGTATGAACAATATTCTATTATGTTATGAAGAATTTTATTTGAAGCTTAAATACCAAATATTGTTCTCATTGAACTTTTAATTTTTGAGATAAATCCAAAAACGTGACGCACTTGGGAAATCTGCTTTGTTAACGCAGCCCCTGCGCGAGTGACTTTTTTACATTGGACCTTTCAACCAGTGGAATGTCATTGGGACTTCTGTACAATGAACTGATTTACCGTTAATCTGAGTACCGTCGGTTCCTTCGTTCAGTTCTGTCATTGACTCTTCAATGAACATATTGATCAGATAGTGCGACTCCCTTGTCATTCCTCTTTCTTAGTTCTAGCTTCTCTTTCACATTTATTTGTGAGCTCTGGTCTTTGTCAAACTTCTAAATTAACTTTCTGCCTTTCCAATCGTCTCCTATTTTTAGCATTCAGTCAAATATTAATTTCCCGTCAACGCTATCAAGAACATTTATAATTCGGCTATACTTATCTTTAATGCGAATCTTAACGCTGAATTGATGTATATAAACAAATATATATAAATTTGAGCGCACCTCGTTTTTCTCATGTTAGTTGGACCGAAATATTTCCGAATAGTGTAAAGTAATAGTCCAACCTCAATAGTAGATTTATCTGTCGGAAAATCTACTAAAATAATAAAAGATGCCTTTTAAATAGAGGAAAACAAATATTTATTTTAAACTCTAAGAATGAGGATAAATCAAGTCTTCAAAAGGTTTTACTGATATATTAATCCAAGAATATGTGCTTTAATGGGCATTGAGTTTCCGCCCGAACAGCTGGGATTAAAGCACTAATTTCCCTCGTCGGAAAATGAACAAATCCTGTAATTGTGCTTCTCTCTCAGCCCGTATCCACATCGGTCCAGCTCCCTTCCAGCTGATTCTAAGCGTAGTTTTACCCCAAATGATGTAATACTAGTAGAATTTTACTTGTCTCTTCTGCTACAGAAGGTCTAGCAGAAATAGAGAAGAGTTCTATTACATTTAAGCGAATTTCTTATTTATTTTAAGGCACCTTCTACATATAGAGCCGTTACGATTCTGACATAGAATATAAAAACATACTGATAAATAGACATAATAGACGCGATAGATGTTACTACATAATGTTACTATAGTACATACAAGTGGAATAAGATAATATACATAATTATAATAGATATATAATTTTGAACGGATTTCATTTTCTAAGTAGGATCGATGGACATTTGAGGTAACTTTTCGAAAAGAGCGTCAAGAGTACGACCTCTATAGCCGATTTCCCATTTTAGGAAAATCTGATAAAAAAAAGTTTACATAGGATAGTTTAGGATTATGAACAAGCCACTCTAAACGTCTTCGTCTTAACAGGTGCCAGCATTCAATGATCTTTTGAAGGAATAGTGTTTTGTCGACTGTCTGCCTGTATTTCACTCTATACGATATATTATTGGAACTCGACTATAAATATATTTGATTTATTCCCAAAAATAGCTATTATAAATTATTATTATTATTATTTATTAACGTCCACGTTTTGCTACTGTCGCTAATTGGGGCGGGTTATCTAAAGGTTACCACCCTTTTCTAGCCAAGGTGGAACTAGGGATTTTATTTAATGAGTTCGTCACTTAATAAATTCCTATTTGGCCTGGCGGGACTGGAACTCGCCACTCTAGGTTTATGTTATACATTAATTTAATTTATAAGTTAGTACATGTACCATTAGTTGCCACAGGACACCGATTAACATAAATTCAAACTTCATTGGGGTTGCTTATCGCCAACTATAATTTATTAAAATTCTTGAACGGAGGGTATATTCTGAAAAATAAAAAAATATGAGTTGCATGAATTTCTGTCTGGCAAAGGATTTTTTATAGTTACTTTTGAATGGCGTCGAAGAAATCTAATAGGATCTCCTCTTCCAAGAATATGAATTAGAAATTTACCCATCCCTAAAGAAAGTTCTGGTGAGTTCAATATTGTTTGACTTCTAACCCATGAGACTCTTATTGAATACTTTCTTGTCTTAGGCGTCACAGCTTTTCTTCTTTTTTCAAGTCTTTCATGCGCCATTAATTATGCGCATCTGAAAGGGTTCCAAGAAGTATCATTCAAAGGATCAATCTTTCAAGTAGTTATGGAAAAAGCAATATAAAGATAATTTAAATCATTCAGATTTTCTGCTATTAACATAGTTTCAAAACTACTCCCAGAACTTGTAAATATGAAGTTCGCCCCCGGAGAATTTAGAAGTTTTATTTTAATGATTTAACTTCCTGCACGTGTTCTCATTTGATTAGGAAAACTTTAACGGCTTTGATCCAAATCAGAATTACTTAAATTTTGCAATAAAGTCTAAAATTAAGAAAATGTACTCTGAATTTTATATAATATCCCTGTTTATTCAACTAGACTGATTGCATTTGTTGGTTGTTGGTTGCTTTCGTACAGAGACTTCTGGTTTTAGCTAAATAGATTATTCATATCTAATGTAATATCAAATAAAAACTACTCATAAAGTACGGGTAATTTAATAATAAAGTAATAAACTCGAGTTGGCAATTGATAAAATTGTATTACTTGTTTAGTTCATTAAATGGCCAAGGTTTGTAGTGTCATCATCTCCTCTATACGTTTTTACAAATAACTCAAATCGAAAATATTTAAATTGACCTAATGTACATTTTATTATATTTTTAAAAATAAATGTTTCAAAGAAAGAAAGAAAGAAACAACTTACATAGTTTTTATTAATTAATGTACTGAAAATAAGGCAGAATATAATAGAAATGAAAAAGTATTAAACTAAAATTAGGTAACATCATAAATGTATGGTTAAATCATTGTATAATAAATTTTCAAACACGCAAACTGAAGGTCAAGTTTATAAATTGATATAAAATGTCTCAGACTTTTCTTATTTCTTAAAAAATAATAATTCAATGATTGCCCTTCTTAATAAATAACATAATTTCAAAACAGAGTAGTAAAGTTTTAGTATTGCAAATGTTGGGATTAGTTAGTAGATTTTATAAATTAATAATATACATGACCTTTCTTTTAGAGTATTAATTTCTGAAATTGGTTTTTGACTCAATGGATGCTCTAGAAAAGACACTAGCACACTCGTGGGCGTCCCCATGGTGCTTCTCAATTACTCCAAAAGTCCAAAGTTAAAAAAAATAAGTTAAAATATAAATATTAATAAAATTAGTGCAGTGTTGTTGATAACATATCAAACAAATAAAAAATGGCCCAGGAGACAAGTTAATTTTATCTAGACTATTGGATTGAAGAAAAATGAGTTCCGCTCAAGTTACCGATCTGTATAATAATTTGTTGCTCAATTGATGAGTGTTGATTAAAATTGAGTGCTTTCTGAGGATCGGGTGAATGCAGCCAATACTAGAAGATTCTACCGTTATAAATTTATCAGCTGTACATGTCATTTGCAGTTTGAGTATATTGTATAAAGTACTACTATGAATAGTTTATGTTCCTCGGGTTACCATTTCCAGTAATAGATTAATCCCCTTATAGTCTCAAATCTATCTGAGATGATAACATTCCTTTTGCCTTCTAGGTGTGCATACCAACGTAGGCTCAGCAACACGGACTCACACTCATACACTCACTGTGTGTGTGTGTGTGTGTTGGCAAATGCACACAGAAATACATTGTGTAGGCTACAGGAGTATGCAAATGGAATACGAGGGTACATAGCCGTCAAGCCTCAGCCTAACCTCCAGGCCATATATATTGTTACGTTTTTTTACAAACCCAGTAATAAACGTTGTTAATAAGAGTTCTTTTTGGATTGAAAAATTAAATACTCACAAGTTTCACAGTTTTTATCACTGCACAATTTATTTCACAATGCACACTACACTTGGTAATTATTCTTAATTACTACTCACAGTATACACTGATAGCTTCACTGTTCTTCAGATTACACAGTCCAATAATTCACTCACGGTTACTGAAGTACACCAAAAGACGGCACTGCACTGTCTTAAACACGGCACTAAACTGTTACTTACAATCACGGCACAACACTGTTCTTCTTATAAAAACACTTTACCGCACTGCACTAAGTCGCACTGTAGCACCGAACGCACATATGAGCACTTGAGAAGAAAAACTGACTAGCTCGTGGCTGGCCGGTTATTTATATAGGTCGTCGGCATACATCAAAGGGGAATTGTCTGGACCCTTCGACGTCTGTACTGGAAGGTACTAGTAGGAGCTAGACCCTCTGTCGGGGTCTTTGATTTAAGTTGCACTTCCTAAATACGCGACTCTCTCTGCTAATCCTTCTGTATTCAATTTTCGCCACAATATAACATATATGAAGATAGATAGATAGAAGATAGATATAGAGAGAGAGAGAGAGAGAGAGAGAGAGAGAGAGAGAGAGAGAGAGAGAGAGAGAGAGAGATGAAAAGTGCTACTGTCACGAAAAATTATGATATTACGTGGAAAAAACTTAAAAGACGTTGAATGAATGCCGCGATGGGTAAAATATTCAAAAACTGAAGAAATGACGTTAAAGGCCTTGAGAGGAACATAAATTCGATTATAATCAATTGAATTTCCTCTTCGAAACAGTATGACAAAGAATGTCCACACAATAACAATAATTATAGCTTTGTTCTATATTGTCTTTGCTCTAAACATTCATTATGTTCTTCGAAGTTACTTCTAAAGCCCATTATAAAATATCTCTGAAAATGCCGTCCATTCTGCTGATGGTATTTGAGTTGAATATTCTAGTAGGTTTTCACCTGTAATGTCAGATTCTTACCTGAATGATATTAAGCTCACATCCATCTAGAGTCTTATAAAAATACAAGCAAGTAAAAATTAATGTATACATTACCCAGCTAAAGCAAATGGGATGTCTTTTTTTGCTGGAGGTTACTATCCTTCTCTTACCAGGGTGGTTCATATAGCCCTTATCTAATTTAATTATTCCTTTTCCCCCGTGAGAATCGATCACGTAACCCAAAGATTTATGATAGTATTAAGATATGTATGCTAGAGTATGCTTTTAGAAGACTTCCCCTTAAGGAAAACAGCTATTGAAGTCGGACCTGAAATAATGGGGGTTTAGAGGGGATTAGAAAATAAAAAACATATCCGTTATAATGGGTCGGATCACCATGTAAAAAACCATTGTGTATAAGGGTTGAAGGTTACTGAGGATGAAAACAAGAAAGAACTAATACAGATTACAGGCTTAATACTAGAGTTACGAACAATCGATAGAACAACAATTTTACAGCTTCAGTGGCTTAACAATATTGCTTCATTAACATTTTCCGTTACTACTCATAATAAAAGAGATATTTTGAGTTTTCATAATTCCTCTACCCCCTCTAAACCCCCACTAATCCGACTCAGCCAATAACAAATACGATCATTAGTGTTGAAACAATGTGTATGGTATAGACCAATTAATATTTTCGGAAGAAGTGGGTAAAATCTTGAGTAATGACGTCATCACGTAACGATTACTCATGGATCTCGCATAATAGAAATCTTTTGAAAACAATATTTGGTATTTAAGTTTAGAATAAAGTGGTTCATGATATTACAGATTGTTGTTACTATGACATGAGTAGGAGTGGGCGTTTACTGAAGGTTAAAAAAAATAAAAAATCCAAATATCTCGGTTAATATTCATGGTGGAGAAAATGTATGTAGAATTATACATTTATAGAACATTACATTTGCAATAAGATTGGTTCTATACCATTTATGAATCCGAAGCAAAACAACGAAGATATTTCGTATTTTCAATATTCTTCCCCTCTAAACCGCTCCAGTTCTATTTCAACTGTTAACGAACTTGATCTTTAGTTTTACATAATATGCATATAAATCTCAGGTAAGAAAAAACGCCTCTTTCCTTCACTGTTCTTTATTCGTTGCGGCAGAGCGGTTTCAGAGCATACGCTCCATCATCTGTGCCCTCTTCACAATGATGTGACAGGAACCAAGGATTCCCTGTGACTCCCCACACTGTCCAGAGGGCACTGATGATGGAGCGTATGCCCTGAAAGCGCTCTGTCGCAACGAATAAAGAACAGTGAAGGAAAGAAGCGTTTTTTCTTACATGAGATAATAATTCCTTCACCATACAGCGCCTCAAGAAAATGGATGCTTATAAATAGTGTTTGGTTACGATTAGGTGACCAAGTTTGGCCACGAATTTGGTTAAAAGGGGTTGCAATTTTTCTTTTTATTGCTACCAAATTCGATATTTAAATGATTTATGTGAAACTAAAGATCAAGTTCGTTTTTGGCTGAAATCAGACCAGTAAAAGGTGAAGGTTTATTAAGGGAATTACGAAAATTCGATATATCACCATTATTATAACCTGAATCAAAAAACTGTGTGGAACTAATCGTCTTTTATTCCTTTTTTTCTCGCCATAGTATCCCTGTATGAATTATATAAATGGAAATGAAAAAAAAAAAAAAATAATAAAGTTAAACTCAACGGATGTTATGAGTTTTCTCTTTTTTAATTTACGAGTCTATGTAAGGGAAATATATTGAATTATGATTCTCTTGTCTCATAATCAACTTTATATTTTAATGTATATTTGCTACATCAATATCTAAACTTTATGAGTTTTATATTATATTTATTAAATAATATATGAGGTGGCTCGGGCCTATTAACTCGTTTAAAGATTATGTTCATTTGAAATTTGATTTATTTTGATAATATGTTAGGTGGAAATAATCTTATAACAAATATAAGTTGCTATAAATATTTATATGATACATCATGAATATTTACCGGGAAATTAGCATTTCCTACTTTTCAGGCTCTAGGAAACCCCCTCTAATGCCCATGTCATATTACCAATAAGTTTTTTTGTGTTTTTTTTCAGTCATCATGGACTACTTTATTCAAAGGGAATTTCCTTCTAAAAGCGGAAATATTTAAAGAGGTCGATACAGTACATAATCTGAAATCAATTTATTATCAGCACAAGGTCTGACACAGTCTCAAATTAGCTTTCGAGTATACCATACTTTCATATAGTTATACTTCCTACAAACATAGTAAATTTTAGTCATGTAGACAGTATTCAAGATAACATACTTTTTGAGGTCCATGAGTGTCCTTTGATCGCCGCGTTACAGATTTTCTGAATCGAAAATTTCCTCAGCGAAGATTTTGCCTTAAGTCCAGGAGATTGGAAGGAAAGAGGTCCTACTGAGCCTCCTCCATTTTTATGAATCTGTAACCGGGAAAACGGTAGCGAACAGAGCACCCATCTATACATGGGAAATGCATAAGTGATGAGGGAAAGATGGGAATTTGGTCGCATGATGCTACAACTTATCCCTCCAGCACTAAGGTGGCCATTTTGTATATCATCTTAGAATTAGATTATTTTAGTACAGACATTTTTCTTATAGGGTAAATTTGTTTATATTGTATATTATAATGATTTTTGCTATTATTATAACTAGCAATAAAAGTTTTTTTTAATCATTTTTAATTTTTACTTCATTTTTTTTTCATGTAAAAATTAAGAAGAATTTAGCCATTTCTACTAGTAGGGGTAAATGTATTCTTTGAAACTATGTGTCATTGTAGCCATTAATTCATTTTTTTAAAATGAGAAGAGCGGTTATTTTTATCACAAGTAAACCAATTTTTGTATTGAAAATTTTTATTTGAATTTACCCGTTCTAAAATTTGGATTGAATATCGTGTTTTTCATTTTGCACCGTGTATCAACTTTTGATGAAATTTCAAAAATTAAAAATATCTCCTTTATCGTACGTCGGATCGAAAAATAGTTTATAACTAATCGTATTACCAATGCAATTGCCTATAAATTTCTTTGTATACATATTCACTCTATCATGAATATTAATTAACCGAGATATTTGTATTTTTTTAGTTTTCAGCCTTCAGTAAACCCCCACTCCCACTCATGTTAAATGAACAATAAGCTAGAATGTCATGAACCACTTAATTGGAAGCTTAAATATCAAATATTGTTTCCATTGACCTTTAACTGTGTGAGGGACACGTGGAAATACGTTGTGTAATAACGCAATTACTTAAGATTTTACGTTTTGTAACTTATTATTTGATCTATTCTATAATCAACATTTTAACATTAATTTCAACAATACAGATCACAAAAGATAATGGAAAAACCGAACGAAGAATTGGATTTTCATTTTCATTTATCTCTGTTATATATTTCATTTTTTAGAACCGATCTTGTTTTAACTATTGATGTTCCACAATTTTTTTTTTTACATTTTTTCGTAGCTCAAATATTAAATGAGTTATACGTTCTTTTTAGTTTCCAGCCTTCAATATACACCACAATTCTTCGGATTTTTACATGGAAATATAAAATATATATTGAGATGAGATCTAATGTGCGTTATACCCGTACGTGGGAAATCTGCTCAGTTTACGCATACCCTGCGCGACGGACTTCTTCATATAACAAATGATAAATTTAACTATTTACTACTTTTTAAGAAATAAGAAATTCCTCAAAGCCAACGCTTTTTTTTTATTTTACGTCCACTTTATGCAACTAGGCTAATTGGGAGGGGTTATCTACAGGTTACCATCCTTTTCTAGCCAGGGTGGGCACAAGGAGTTTATTTAATGAGGCCGTCATTATATAAATCAAAGCCATCGCTATGTGCTCAGAAAAAAAAAAGTTCAGTCTTAATTTATCACAAACTAATGTATTTGTATCTTTCTACAAATTATGAATATTAAAACCTGTAAATTACATATTAAGGACCTTATGTTCATGTCGTGCCGTTTTAAATTAGGAAATTATTTTTGATGAGTGTTTTTTACTTACTCATATGAAGTAAAGAACAATTTTATAATCCCAAAAAAGTTGGGTTTTCGGATTATCCGTTTTGACCATCTCTGGGCCCATTTTTACTAGATTCGGAATGTAGTAAGTACTAATCTCACGTAACTCAAAAACTTGGAAATTACAAATTTACTACTGTTGTAAAATCTAGTTAGGACTAGGAGAAAGCGTGGGTTTATAGGACGGGAGGAGGTTGAAAATGAGAAAAATACAATTATCTCCATACGTATTAGAAGTACAGGATATTTGTTCAGACCTTTTTTGATCATCATAAAAAGATTTAAAAATTATGTTATATGCCATTTTTTGATCTGATCTATTGGAATGGAGATATGGTATTGTATATAAATTTGTAATGAATCCGTGATTGTATTACATGTACCTGTCATAAATGACCACAATTTATATTTCGAGTAATGCCAGCACAAAGCTCAGTTTGATTATTATTTCTGAGTATTTAAATGTAGAGTATAGTAGGAGTAATTTGGAGTTAAGTCTCCATTTGGTCTGGTATTTTGGTAGTTGACGTCAATAGATTTGTATAACAACACTCACTACTCTTAGAGTCTGTGCACTGAACAATATTCGAGGTGAATTACGATAATTAAATTATGCTTAGTAGCCTTTTTGAGCATAGTTGATCGGCGGGGGCAAAGTTCGTCATGGGCTCAGTCTATAAAAAGAGATTTCGCGAAGGGTTTAGAACGGTCAGATCTCGGACATTCTGGATGAGAGACCCTCGTCGGTGACATTCTAGAAATCAGATAATTTATTTTTTTGTAATTTATTTTAGACATAAGTGTCCCGATTATATTTAAATGTGCCTAACCCATTTTAAATTTTATATTTACAATTGGTGAATTATTTTTTGTAAATAAATTTATATTCATTTAAATTTTGATCATGAATCGATTGTTGGCGAA